>CATIWR010537228.1:0-73926 GCA_949677035.1 Omphalea diandra
TAAATAAAAAGTTATTTTCTTGCAATACATTGTCTTATTTATGATGCATTTTATCTTCATAAAAGTGCTCTTCTTTTAATCCTTATGTATGCTTATAATTGTTTCTTTTTTCCCTTATCCTCTCTTTTTCATCTTGCCAAAGGGGGAGAGATAGTAAGTATTTTAAGGAATATTAACTTGAAAATTATAGCATATGTTAAAGGGGAGCATCATGAGCATCATACTTAGCTTTTTAGAAATTTTGCTTTGCTTGATTGAATGCCAAAACCTAGACGTTTCATCTTAAGCATTCACTCATGCAATACTCCAACTTCACATTTCTGTATTATTTTTCACTTAGGATCAACCTATGTTGTCAAAATCAAAAAGGGAGAGATTATTGGACTAGGGTGGTTAACCCTAAGTCTTTGACCTATTTTGATATTAACAAAGGGGATTGATCAATTCTAATGTTTCAAATTAAGCGTTATTTTACAGTTTTTAGTTAATCTTTACATTGAAAGTTGGATGAAGTTAAAAAATCTCCAAAGTAAGCTAGTGGCTTCTAATTTGCAACCGCAACTTGATAAATCGCGACTGCGAACTAGACCAAGACAGGTTGAACAAATGGACAGACGTATTCGTGGGCCACTTCTCTACCTCAACCAATTCAAAGAAAGGAAAGTCGAAGTCACAGATGAATTCGCGATGTAAGTCATGCTTAAGTCGCGACTGCAAATTTCAAAGTAACTCAAGAGGGAATCAAGTCCACAACCATAGCTTGACAAGTGTCCTAGGTAACCGTTGAAATTCAAAAATCACTGTGGGAACTTATTGGTAGCGACCGCAAACCCAAAAGAGGAAGATGAACACTTTTAGTAGATGAATTTGTGTCCAAAGTCGTGACCTGTATAAGAGAAATCGCAACTACTACTTTTGAGAGCAGGTGGAAGGCGACGACTATATTTTCCTTGTGAACTAATGAGAAGCTGCCCGACTAGCCATTAGACACAAACGGGGTTTTCCCTATGGAATTTGGATTTCGCGATCACTAACGAGTAGTAACAACCGCGAATTAAGACTGTCAAGCATTTAATGCAAAAATTTGTCTAGCACACTTTGATGATTTTGTACCAGATTTATTACAACATCTCTTTAGTGGTAGAGGCTATAAATACCTCGCCAAACATATGTAAATGCAAGAGAATTGATAACTTTGTACCCAAACTCTTGCAATTTTGTTACTCAATCTTTTCTATTGTTTAAGTCATTATTGGGTGTGAGCATAAACACCAATTGTAATAGGTTATAGTGTGAGCCTGTCAAAACACTAAGAGAGGTTGTTGTGTGAGCTTGTTAAAACATAAGTGTAAAGGTTATTGTGTGAGCCTCAAAACACAAGTGTATAGGTTATTGTGTGAGCCTTCAAAATACAAGTGTAAAAGTTTGGTGTAAGCTTGAAAACACCTTTGAAAGATAGTGGAACACCCAATTTCTAAGAATTGGATAGTGGACGTAGGGTCGTTTATACTCGAACCACGATAAATCTTGTGTTTCTTCTTTATTCTTTTCTCTCCTCCCTTTCATGTTTTAATTTTTATACACCAATTCAACCTCTCCCCCCTTCTTGGTGCCTAGGGCCAACAATAATAATGACTAGTTATGACATAATATGAGTTAGGAAGCATGACAAAAAGATATAAAGGTGATAGATGCTAAATCACAATGAATAAGTAAATGTAAGATAAGATATATAAGTAAGCATATGTAAGAAATGATTATTAATGAAAATGTATGAATTATGGAATTAAAGGTTTAATAATGAAGAATATGCTAATATTATATATGGAAGAAAGTTATGTTAAAGTACATGCTAAAAAGAAATGAGCATGGATGATGAAAGCTGAGGTTTATGCTAAGTTAGGTGCATGATCTTTGATGGTTACTAAGGTATGTAAAAGTGTTTGATGTGTGATTAAATGACATTTTAATGAATTATTTTAGATGCTTAAAGTTGGCATTAGAATTATCTTAGAAGAAGGAAGGAAGGAAGAGTTGGATAGTTGCACAGTTACCTTATTTTGATACCATTACCTATGTTTTTTTTAATGTGTGCTTAATATGTGTGCCTATGTACATTTAAATGACATGTTAAAGACGTGTTCTAGATGTATTTTACTTGTTTAGAGTTAATATTTGAAATGTGTTGAAGAAAGGAACAAAATGTTGGTAGTAAAGCTTTTGAAAGGTTAGCGTGCTCTATTTGAGTATTTTGGTCTTTTCACACCCTTTTATCTTTACTTTCTTCCTAAAAAAAGACTCTGAGTCCATTTTCCATCATTATTGATGCCTAAAATGGTGTTTAAAGTGTATTGTGAAAAAGGACAAAAAGGTGGAAGCATAATTTTATAAGTTGGAAATAACATTTTTGGTGGACTTTTTCTAGAATACTCTATATGACATTTTAGTCTTTTTGCACCTCTTACTCTTTATTTTTTGTCTAATAATGACTCCAATGTCATTTTCATCAGATTTCAGTTGTTCAAAACTCATCAAAACCCTCCCAAAATCTTTCCTCTACCCATGGCTACCAAATCAAGTTTCTTCATCCATCTTCTTTCATATATTAAGCAAGTTGGCAACTTTCTTCTCTTTATTTCAAGTAAGTTATAATTTGCCATATTTATTGTATATTTGTTTTATGTTTGATAAGTGTTTATAGTGTTTTTGAGCTTGACGATGATGGAAGAGAAGAAGTTTGATGCTAGTTTGACATGAAAAGTGATGTTATATTTAAAATGAGTCTTAGAAGTGGCTGAATTATATGAGTTATTTTTTTAATTACTGATGATTAATGGTTAATTAGATCTTAATGTCATCAAGTATATGACTTGACAGTAAAACCTTTAGGTGTAAAGAATTCTATTCTAAATTATCCTTAGTTGGTCATTATTGTTGAGATAATAATCAATGAAGACTAGTATGTGTTTGATTGATGACTATGTTTTACTAGTCATGGATATGATATGTTAAATCAAATAAATAGATACATGTTTAATAAATATTGTATTGGATTGACTCACTATGAGAACACTACATGGATAATCGATCATAAGTGATACTCATGTAATAGTATTAACTTAATCCTCCGACCTGAAATTACCATGGATTCCAATATGATGAACTTATGTTTTGATACACTCCAACATTATCTTTAATAAGATAATTATATATACTGATATTGGACATGAAGTAAATCATATAGAGGAAAATGAGTAATTGAGAAAGAATTTGTCCCTCATAAATTTATGAGAAATATATCTCTGAACCCCTTGATAAGTTAGACTAAAAGGATTGCATGACCATGCAAAAATGAATTGATAAATGTTATCAATGTCATTTTACATCAATTTACTTGGAGATCAAGAAATAATTAAACTATATAAGGATGACATGATTTGTGTCTTATGTTCAATTGAGATATAATCTGATAAAAAAGATTATAATACTATTAGTTAAATAGGTTAAGTCAGATCATTGACCTTCACATTATTTGGATAGTCATAATACCTTATTAGAGGTCATTTATGACTTGTGAGCTAAAATAGGTTTTAGGCCACTATCAACATTATATGAACCTACAAGATTACACACATAGATAGGCCTAAAACAAAATTAGATTTTTACTACTCTCTCTATTTATAATTAAGATAATTAAAGATATTATCTAAATTATTTTAGATATTTATTTTGCTTGAAAGGTTAAAACTAAATAGGATATTATCTTATATATATCTTTTAAGATACAAAGTTGACATCAATATCTTAATGGTTAAGATATATATACACATTTTTAGCTTTTCAAAAACATACAAAATATTCACATTTTCTAAAAACATTTTAGAGCGAGATAAAAACTTTAGTGCTAGTACACTTTTAATCTAAAGAAAGTTTATTTGTGTGGATACCTGCAGAGAATGTTCATCAATTTAGTAGTGTCATAATCCAACAATCTACACTCCAAACTTGAGATTGAGTGTTACTAGTGTAAACCATCTTTTCACCTTCCAATAGATTTGTCACCTTTCACATGAATTGGTAGGATTTGCATCATTCCCTTTGAATTTAATAAAATCACATGGATCCTTAATGGGATTCTAAGTATAAAAGTTATCATTTTTTCGTTGTGCTTGTTCTACAAATCCTAACATTTTGCATATAAGGAATGTTGCCTCTATGACCTATATTTTCAAGTACTACCCCTTAGGAACTCCTTAGGGAATCAAATCAATCTCATATAGTAAAGGCTAAATAGTTGGATTGGTAACATTATAGGCCAACTATTATTGCAACCATTAAGTTATAGAGCTATAGTAAGCCCATGATTTTATTTCGTATGGTGAAGTGTTGATATCTTTCTTCATTTTACTAATGTTGATATGGAAAAGTGTTAATCGTGTGAGAATTCCTTATGGATTGTCATTCAAGCTCATCCACCATTCGTCTAGTAGGCTTATAGACAATGTCTCATTCAATTCTAGTCTATGGATGGATCAAGGTTTAACAATTTTAAGTCTCTATGATTTGAGACATCTTTGCTAAAGACTGTTCCATACATAAGAAAAACATTAACATATACTCCATATGTCATTTTGCCATGTTCTTAAATAAGTTTTTCATGCTTGGAGGAATTTATCTTATTCCTCTTCCCAAAATCATGCTAAGTTGTAAGAACATTACCTTCCCCAAGAACAGGTTCTATTGGGAATTGCTTACTTGAAAAGGTGAATTCCTATGTTGACATTTAAATTATTCCACCATCTGAGGAACATTAACTTTAAGCATTACTGTTGTAGTGGCATTCTCCAAGTCATAAGACCCAGTAATGTCTTTTTGCATTAAACTTCATGCCTTTGGCAACATCTTAATAAGATGTATACCACCAAGATTAAGATATTTGATGCTAATTTGGCTTTTTCATATGCAATTATGACCATCAAGCATGCTAGATGCGTAAAATCTTATTTAGTGTATGTGCATATAATAAAAGTGCTTTGACCTTTAACCAGAAGATTGTATGAACAGTAAAGGACTTAGATTATTTTGGATTCTTAGCTCTATTGATACGACTTTACTAAATCTAAAAAAAAAGGCATTAATTAAATGAGCTTAAAGAAGATTGTAGTAATAAATAAGCCAAAAATTTTAAAAATAAATAATAAAGTTGAGGAGTTGATAATTATAAACATAAAGACTAAAGATTTAATTAGCTAAATGAGTAATTACAAGTTGAAAATGAAGTGTTTGTAAGCTAAGAAAATAGTTATAATTAATAACTTGAAGGCTGAATGATTATTAAAACTAAATAAAGCTAATGATTTTGAAAGCTAATTAATATATTAATAATTGATCTACCTTTTATTTGAATGATTGATTGTTTATTGATTTCTGTTGTGTTATGTGTTCTTCTCTTGAAGCTATCTTATTTATTTATAGAATTCTCAAACTTGGTGAACACTCCATAAGTTGGGTGATCAAGTCTTTTTAAAGCTTTCATCTATACGTGTTTCTTTCTTTGCGTGCATTTTATTCTTGAATTGTCATACTTTTTCCTTCCCGTGCAAACATATTTAATCATACGTTTACTCTATAGAACATTCTGTATCATTTATCAACAAACTTATTTAGCTTTATGGGTCATGGATCACAAAAATATATTATGAATTCAAGCTGAATAAAAACGAGCTTTTTAGAATTGGAGTACATAGTTTATATGGCCTTAAACCAAATTTATCTTTAGTGTAAAAAATGACTTTTTCATGATCTTCATAACGGAGAGGATGAGAGCTTCATTGACTTGTTTATTCCCCTCCTTTCTTTTTTTCACTATCTTCATCTTCTTTCCCTTGATTGTCATCATGTTCTCTATTTTTTAAATATCAAAAGCTTTCATTGCTATATTAATTACATTCTCAAACTCGTTCATATATGTCTCCTCATTTGTTAATGCGTATTCATCCATGTCTGTATATTGCTTAGTTAGACATTGTAAATGCAAAGAAAACTCATTTCACCTTTAAATTGATTTTATGTGCCTTTTTAATTTCAAATTTCTCATTGCACTTTTTGACGAGGATGCATATCAAATATTGTTGGTTGTTGTACCTCTTAGGCCATTGATTTGTAGTTGGAACTTAGTGAAAAACAATCATGAATAAGATAGCCATTGTTGATGGTTAGAGAATTACTGCATGCTAGTTTTAGTTATTTAGTTATTTTATTTGATGAGTAGTTTTATTTTAATATCTAATCTTATTTTGTTTATTGTATATTATGGTCTTTTTTTGTTTATTGTATATTATGGTCTTTATTAAGCTAGAGAGGGAGTGGCGATAAGAAGAGAGACATAATTGGATTAATGCAAGGGGAATAAAGGTATGGGGTTTATTTTAATTTTTATTATTTTTGTTATTTATTAAACTTATATATATGATTTTAAACAATTCAAGGTCAATTTGACTTTTAAAAAAAATTAGGGCTAAAATAATTTTAGGCAATAAGTTTAAGGTGTGTTTTTGCTTACTTAAAATAAATTTTAAGATAAAAACAATGAGTCTAATGATAATTTAAATTCAAACTTTTATTTATAAGTGCGTTTTGATTCAAATTTTCAAAAATATCAAAATATTTTAGAATCATGAATTTGATATCTTGATCAAAATTAATAATAATATAATAGTCAAAATCGTAAAATACGTAAATATAAAAAATATGATAATCAAATTTTACATCTTCTCATATGAATTTTATAAAAAAAAATTGTATCATAAATATATGAATTGCATTAATATTATACTTAACTTGATGATTGCGACTTATTTTAATAAAGTTTGGCTACAATAACACTAATATAAAGTTTTGGATTTAAATTACATTAACCAAATTAATTTATATTATTATATTATTACTACTAAAAGACAAGGAGATTCCAAAATACAGACAAAACCCATTACGCCTAGAAACCTAGCCTTCTTATCATCTTCGTCTTTGAATTATTATTATTGTTGTGTCCATAGCGAGATAAGAGATGATGTAATCTGCTCTGTTAAAAAAAAAAAAACTAATCTAATCAAACGTACTTGTTTTTGTTTGTTCTGTTCTGTTATGTTTGTACATCGTTTTTGTAAGTGATAGAGAAACATAAAGAACGAGAGACGGCGTTGCTGTTTCTCAAGGATGAGACGGAAGTATTGCCCCCAACTGCAGAAGTGACCAGGGCAGCCACTACTCCTCCTCCTCCTCATGGGATTGATGTAGCAGAAGAGTTTAAGCCAGTTGAGCACCCGACTGAGCCTCTTGATAGTGATCAACCAATTCAGTGCCCTTTACCTGAACCTTCAAATCTTAATGTAAGCATTATTATTGTTTTGTTTTTCTCTATTGTTAATGAGTTTCTTGTTATAGGCCATTTGGTGTTTTATCTCTTTCAATGGATTTGAAGAAGATTGACTTTTTTTTTTTAAGCCTCCATTTCACCTTCTTTTCTCACCAGAATTGGTTGTGAAGCAATTATCATTAATACTTTTTTGCCCCTAGTAGCATGAGATTGGTTCCAAAGGCATGCTAAAGTTGTTTGTAATGCTGAAGCACTTTGGCACATGTTTGATTAGGGCTGAGCAATACCTTAAAAATTGATCTAAACCAAACCAATTCGATTTTTGCATAGATTTGGCTCAGTTTTTTTGTAAAAAAATTTGGTTTAACCGAACTGAAATGAATTAATTTTAAATCAAACCAAAATAATTTAAATCTATATTAAATCAAACCTAAATGATTCATATATATATATATATATATTTAAACTCATCATTTATGTTAAAAATTATTTGTATGAAAAATATTTTATAAAAACTATTATTTATATTAAAATATTTTTTAAAAATAATTTTTAAAAAACTTAGTTTAAATTGAATCGAGTTTGGAATTGAACTAAATCGGTGCGGTTTGATTTGGTTCTTATACTTAGCTCGGTTAAGTTTGGTTTGATTTTTTTTTTTTTTTTTAAGTTTGGTTTTTCGATTTTTTTGGTATAGTCTATTTGGTTCAATTTTAACCAATTGTGCTCCCATATCTTTCATAATTAGAAGTTGTTTTGGGAACTTGATTAGGTATTACTTGTCATGCCATAAACTCAAGGGTCTATTACTAGCGTGAAACCAAGACCATGTCCTCAACCTCATTAGCCTCTGGGTACATAAATCTCAAACATTAAGATGACAACCAATTCTTCTTATATCAAATATAAAGAAAATAGAGTAGTAAGTTTGTATGACAAATGAGTATTCCTTAAAACTCTGAAATGTAAATAATTTGAATAATCTTTTCTTCACTGAAATTATGATGATAGATCCATAAGCTATTTAAAGAAAATTGTGCTCTACAAGGAATCCAAAGGTAGCAAAGAAATGTATTCAAGTGAATATAACACAAAAATGCAGATATAATAATAAGTTGTCCTTGCATGTTATCTTGTATCATCAGCATGTACTTTATGCGGTTTGCAGTCTTCCAGATTGAGTGAACCATAAACCGGTTACTTCGAATGATCATCACGAAGCAACTTTTCATGGTGAACATAGATATGTCACTAAGTGGTTTCTATGATTTCAATTAGTTTAGTTATCACTTGACATGGCCTTTCGTTTCCTAGTCTTCAGTAAACTAGTATCTCATTAGAATGATAGAACACCACCATGACGCAACATTTGGTGAATGCAGAAAAATTGGCTGCAGGTTGTTAGGTAGCTGGCAAACTCTTTACTTTACAACTCATGAGTAGCTTAATGTTTCCAATAATCAGTAACAAAAGTCTTATGGTTTCATTTCTACCCTTACCTCTCGATCTTTCCTAGCAGGATAGCCCCTACTCTTAAGGGTTGAAATTTTTTCTCATCCTTGGTCTTCATCACCTGAACCTTCCAAGCACGACATCCTTTAATCCATGAATTTCTGAATCTGCAGTCATATTACATTCTATATTGCAGCTGACAATACAGACTTCTTTTTATTTAAAATTTCTGCTTGTAAAGAATTTTAAAAATTCAAATTCAATCTCCAATTTGATCAAAAGTAAGAATTTCATATCTTCCTTTGTAAGAATGGGATCCAAATAAAGAGTTCAGATGTATCTTTATGAAACAATTTCATAAAAAAAAATTAAGCAAATGATGCAGAAGCAAATGAATTTAAATATCAAATGTAATGTAAAGTCCACAACAAAATATGAAGAAGCTAGAAAGTAAAGAAAAATGCTAAGAGAGAGGTTTAAATAGCTTGTGTATGTTCTAACTACTTATTATGCATGCAAATATTTCCACAATATCCTGTGTCATCTGATTCTTTTGTTATTTACGCTTTATATATATTGGGATACAAAGCGCTTGAACAATGATTGTACATCAGGAATTCAAGAAAAATTCAAATTGAATGACTTAAACTTAGGCTTGAGGTCCAGTTTTAATATGGGATAAAGGGGAAATTATTGAGTACTTCTTAGTCCTTTTTAGATTATTATGTCTTAATTAGCTGCTGATGTGTTACTTTAATTCTCAGGGAAATTTTGTGATTTCGAGCTTGGCTCAAAAAACTAGTCTAGATTTGTCCAGAATCTTATTTCATCTTTAAAATCTTAGTTTGGAGTTCTTGTTGGTTAAAGATAATACCTTGGGAATTCAAATTCTTTGAGGATTAGGGCTACGTGTAAGGTCCTTTGCCTAGAGATTTTGAGATTGGGTTTGAGTTTTTAGTGCTTTATTAAGTTTTCAGTCAATAAAAACACCAGAAGATTGGTCTTTGATATGGAGAAAGGTTTGAACCAACCAAATACTAGACAGTTGGATTTCAACCACAAGGAACAACAATCGAAAGGGGTTTTGATACAAATCACAACATCAAAATAACTGATTCACAGCCTTTAAATCGCTTCAATAATTCAAAAGCATCTTCATCTAATGCCTCCAATGCTACGGTAAAGGTATTGTTTGCTTTAACTGTGATGGAGTTGGTCATTCTGGGTATCAATGCTCAAAGAAACAAAAATTTGTATGTAGATCTAGAGGAAGGAAAAACATATGAAGAAGACCATTCAAGTGATTGTGGAGAATCTATAGAAGATGATCTTTTAGATGAAGGTGTTGATTCTACTCTACTTTCTGTTTACTCATTCTGCCAGCTCTCTAAAGTGGAAGAAAAGGACCGGCAACACACTTCAACCTTTCAAATCTTGGTTTGTCATGTTGATCAAGCAAAGAAGTTTTTTTTTTTTTTTTTTATGGAAGGTGGCAATTGCATGAATATTGTATCAACATCTACCGGTGAACACCTAAAACTTCCAACCAACCCACTTGATAATTCAACTACTCCAGTAACTAATTGTCTTGTCAGTTTTAAATGTGGTAGTCACAGTGATTCTTTTGAGATATTGTTCTTGTGCAAGTAACTCATATTCTTCTTGGTCAACCGTAGCTTTATGATCAAGTTGTGAATCATAACTGTCTAGAAAATATTTATTCTTTCCCAATTGGGAAAAATAGCTTTATTTGAAACCTATGAGTTTGCTTGATATAAGTAAGTATGGAGAGAAAAGGACAGTTAAAGTTAAAACTGCTAATGAAATTCAAAAGAAATATCTTCACATCCTAATAAAAAGGCAATTTGTAGTAGAAAGTCATAAATCTAAAGTTATCTTTACTGTTGTGGCGAAAGAAGTAGAGGAATCAACTGATGTTCCTTTGTCTAAAATGTCTTCAGAAGTGAATAATTTGTTGTCTAGTTTTTCTGATGTTACCTCTATTACGCACTATACAACATGCTATTGAATAATTCTAGGGTCTTAATTACCAAATCTACCAGCTTATCGTATGAATTCGAGTGAGTATAAAGAGCTTAAAATGCAAGTAGATTAACTACTTTCAAAAGGATTTATTTATGGAAACTTGAGTCATGTGTTGTTCCAACTTTACTTACACCAAAGAAGGATGGTAGCTGGTGTATGTGTGTTGAGAGTTGAGCCATTCACAAAATAACTTTCAAACATAGGTTTCCTATTTCTTGTATGGGTGATATGTTGGATGTAATGGTTCACTCTACTGTCTTTTCGAAGACAGATTTTAAGAGTGGATATCATCAAATAAGGGATTGACAAAGTGATGAATGGAAGAGCTTTTAAGACTTAGAGATGGCCTTTATGAGTGGCTTGTCATGCTATTTGAACTCGCAAATGCTCCTAGTACTTTCATGAGATTTATGAACCAAAATTTCCAGCCCTTCATTGGAAATTACTAGATATTTATTTTGATGATATTCTAGCAAGATCAAAGAGGAACGCTTACAACAAGTCATGAGAGTTCTTCACCAAGAAAAGCTCTATATTAATTTAAAATGTGTTCTTTCATGAGTTTAAGTGTTGAGTTGTTTGGGTTTTATGGTGTCTTCTATAGGTGTTGAAGTTGATCATGATAAAGTCAAAGCTATTCGAGAATAGCCAGCTCCCGCTACCTTATAGGAAGTTCGGAGTTTCAAAAGCTTGATAACATTTTATAGGCATTTTATTAAGAATTTCAACATTATAATGGTGCCTATTACCAACTATATGAAGAAGGGATAATTTGTTGAGGCAGCTTCTAAGACTTTTAAAGAAATCAAGAAACGAATGACTAAAGCTCTTGTTTTGCAACTACCCAATTTTTCTAAGGTATTTGAAGTAGCTTGTGATATTTCTCATGTTGGTATTAATAGGGCATTAAGTCAAGAAGGCTATCCTATTACTTATTTTAGTGAAAAACTATATGAATCAAAGCAAAAGTATTCAACTTATGACAAAGGATTCTATGCTATTATTCAAGATCTTTGTCTTTGGCATCACTATTTAATTCCTAAGGAGTTTATTTTGTATTTGATCATGAAACTCTTAAGCATATCAACTACCAAAAGAAGTTGAATAATCGCAAGGGAAAATGGGTTGCTTTATTGCAAGAATATTCCTTTGTAATCAAACATAAGGCTGGAATTGAGAATAAGGCAGTTGATGCACTTAGCTGAGTAATGCAAATCCTTACTTCTATGGTTGTTCAAGTTGTTGGCTTTGTATTGCTCAAAAAAGTTTACCCAATTGGCAAAGATTTTAGCATATTTTACATAGATATGGTGGTTGGCAACATACTATTTATCTTACTTTTTCTTTACTTGATGGATATCTCCTTCGAGAAACATGTTTATGTGTGCCTAATACTTCTCTACCTGAAGAGGTAATTCAAGAATTACATTTTGGTGGGACAACAGGTCATTTTAGAAGAGATAAAACCATTATATGGTAAAGGATAGGTTTTATTTGCCTAGCTTGAAGAAAAAATTTCCTAAA
Source organism: Omphalea diandra (assembly GCA_949677035.1). Taxonomy (NCBI): domain Eukaryota; kingdom Viridiplantae; phylum Streptophyta; class Magnoliopsida; order Malpighiales; family Euphorbiaceae; genus Omphalea; species Omphalea diandra. The sequence goes on from CATIWR010537228.1 coordinate 12,398, forward strand.
GTTGTTGCTAGGAATTGAGTTGGTAAAAAATACAAGAGTACAAAGCACAATACAGGTTTGTATAATCTATTTCCTATTCCATATGCTCCTTGGCAGAATATTAGTATGGATTTCTTGCTTGGATTGCCTAAAACTATAAAGGGACATGATTTTATTATTGTGGTGGTTGATTATTATTCTAAGATGGCTCATTTTATTCTTTGTTCCAAAAATACTAATGCTCCTCATATTGCTAAGCTTTTCTTTAATGAAGTTGTTCTACTTCATGACTTACCCCCAACTATTGTTTTAGGTTGAAATTCCAAGTTTATTAGCTATTTTGAAAATCTTTGTAGGGAATATTAAATACAAAGCTAAAATTTCATCATCATTTCATGCACAAATTGACAGACAAACCAAAGTTGTTGAAAAAAGTTTAGGAAAATCTTTTTCGTTGTTCTATTGGTGATCATATTAGTAATTGGGACCAAATTCTTCCTATAATAGTTCTATCAAAACCTAATAGTAATTTAAATCTAAACGTCTGCATGTCAATGCAATTCTAGGTCAAACTCTAAAACTATCAAAATATGCTATAATTGTGAAATTGAATGCAACATTAGTCAAAATTCATGTATTTATAGTATAATTTCTAGTGAAATTATGTCAAAAGACGGTGGAATTTAATTGATATGTTTTTTTTGTTTGTGAATTTCACGATTTTGACCCATTACATTATTATTAATTTTGACCAAACTACAAATTGGATTATCATGTTAGTCAATTTCATAGCTCTGACATATTTTGATAATTTTTAAAGTTTGAACCATAATTGCGTTGACATGTGAATGTTTGGATTTAAATCACCATTAGACCTTTCTATTAATCATAGTATTGCATAGTCTTTTGAGAATGTGACTGAGATACTTCCTAGAAAACTAATTGATTTGGTTCCTTACCTATTTAAAGTCATCCTAGTATTGATGTTGATGCTTTTCGTAAACATATTCGTGACATACATGATGAGATTTGAAGAAATATTGCCATAAGCAATGAAGGATACAAAACAAACACTGATTTGCAGTGCAAGTTTACTGAATATCAAGAATGTAACATGGTTATGATTTGTATTAGGTTTGAAGAGTTTCTCAAAGGTGCTTACAAAAAGCCTCATTCAAGGAAAGTTAGCCCTTTCAAGATTTTGAAGAAAATTAGCTTAAATACTTATGTTCTTGAGCTCCCTGATGACATGGGTATAACCAATATGTTCAACATTAAATATCTGACTTTATACCAAAGTCATGATGAAATGTGCCTAATGATGATATTGTAGCTCATCTCCCCCATATCCCTCACCTAAAGGAACAAATAGAAGATATTGCTAATTATCAAGTAGTTTACTAAATAAGGTGGTTATCAAAAATTTCTCATCAAATGGATGAGTCTCCACAATTCGATTGTGCTTGGATGACCAAAGAAGAGATACAAAAGCTTGATCCTACTCTTTATGATAGATTTTATGCTTTTAACTAGGGTCGAGTTTTTCCAAGTCGAGAAGAAATGATGGAGAATGGCAGTATGTTTACAAACTACATGCCAAAAAAGGTTCCAATGCACAAGCATTTGTGGGGAACATGTTGGATGATAAAGAGGCTGAGGTTGATTAGAAATATATTAAATTTTAGTACTCTTATGCATGAATTTTTTAATTAAGGGTATTATCATAATTTTCTATTCTTCTAGAAGAAGTTGTCCTCGTATGGTTAGGACTCTCTAGTTTTATTGTTGAATCTTATTCCAAATCCTTGTTGGTTTAAAATAGTATTAGTCTTTATTTGCTTTATAAATTTGAATCTTTAAATCATTAGGATGTGTCTTACTTTATATACTTAAATCCTTGAAGGACTAGAATAAGTCTAGATCTTATAGTTTTCTATAAATATCTAGGCTTGTAATGAGTTTAGAAAGCTCAATTAGAAAAAAATAATTATCTTGTAGTTATTGCTTAAGAATTATGTGAATTAGTTATATTTCCTAAGGTATAGACTTTCTTGAATCCTGAGAGTTATTCCCAAACCCCTAAAAGTTCTACACAATCTTTGTTACTATTCACTGCTACCATTCACATTACTATTCACATACGCCATTCATCGACACTATTTATAGTACTCCATGGATACTATTCATAACCTAGCTACAAGCTATCTTACATCAATTTCTTAAAGACCAACAATAGGTCTAGAGAAGGAAATTACTTTGACACAAGAATCCTAAAACCCATTGACCAAACTTAACTACATCACAATATCTAGATTGGAAAATGTTACAGCGTGTATATGGTAATTAGAAAAATTTGTATAGCCTGATTATAGGAGCTAATTAGTATAGTTGACTTGCCTTGTATATGTTTTCTTTCTAAAATAGATTTGTAGTTTGTACGTATACACCTGTCATTAGAATAACTAAAGGGAACAAACATTTTTCTCTTTGATTACAAGGTATTAGAGCTTGGTCAAGAAAATTTTCTAGTTGTTTACTCTGCCCAAATGAGCAGAATTTGTTTTTCGTCTGCCAAAGTGAGTAGAACTCGACCTGACAATTTGGACCATTCACTTTCGGTCACCAACAAGTCGACAGCGCTGCCTAAGGCAAAATCGCGACCTGCCGATCTGCCACTCCACCAAGTCTGGTTACCACAAGCCCTGCGTGTAGTCTTGAAGCATGACCGAAAGGTTCTGGCCCATCCCACACGTGACGCTCCAACCGGCTTCTGCATTGTATTTGGACAACCTCCCCAACGTTGGCTTGTCTTCCCAAGCTTGCTGTTGTGGTCAGTTCTCCCATACAACTCCTTTTGAGTATCCTCTTCTCTATATTAGGTTTGTTTGTCGGCTATTTAGTTTGTTTTGGTTATTGGATTTCTTTCATTGGCTTCATTTGGTGTCTTTCTTGACTGGCTAAAGATTAAATGGCTGAATAAAAAAACTTTAGTCACGCCTAGTGTGATTCTGATTCTGTCCAAAATTACTGAACATAAGCTAAATGACTCAAATTATTTAAATTAGTGTAAGATTGTCAGGATTTATCTTCAAAGTTTGTTTTAGGATGATCTTATTAAGGCCTGCTTAACATTGCCATTTACTCATATTTCTCTTGTTAGTTATTATCAAAGATTTTCATTTGGCCGATCATATTGGCAGAATCCTAGCAGAGGAGATAATATAGGTGGTCGAAATGTAGGGACTTCTGCTTATGCTGCCTCTACATCCTTTGAGTTGACCATTCAAATCTCTGCAAATGAATATGCTAAATTCCTTCAGCGTCAAGAATCACTAAAGCATTCAACTCCACATATTACTACCAGTGTCGAGTCAGGTAATTCAAATACATGTTTGCTTTCTACTTTCTTTGAATGAGTCATAGATTCTAGCGCCACGTCATAAGACAAGTAATAATAATATGTTGTCTACTTTTCAGTGTTCTACATCCACCTCTAACGTTACTCTAGCGGATGGATCAACATCTTCTGTTCTCAGGACAGACACAGTTTATCTCACTCCATTACTTCCTTTAACATTTCTTTTGTGTTTACCCCAATTTTCATTTAATCTGATGTCTATAAGCAAAATCACTCGTGCTCTAAATTGTTTTGTCTCATTCTTTCCTGATTATTGCTTGTTTCAAGATCTTATGACAAAGAAAATTATTGGTAGAGGGCATGAATCTGAGGTCTCTACATTTTAGATATGGATATACGAGTGCTGAGATTTATAGCATGTCCTGGAGTTGCAAACCCATTTAAAGTACACTGTCAATTAGGTCATCCTTCTCTTCCTTTGCTAAAGAAACTGTGTCCACAATTTCTTAATTTATCCTCTTTAGAATGTGAGTCTTGTCAGTTTGCTAAACATCATCATCTTAGGTTAAGTCCTAAAGTCAATAAACGCGTTAGTGCTCATTTTGAGTTAGTTCACTCAAATGTGTGGGGTCCTTGTCCAATTGCGTCCAAAACTAGATTTAAATATTTTGTTACTTTTGTTGATGACTATTCTCATATCACTTGGTTATATTTAATGACTAGTTATATTTAATCCAAAGTCGCTCTGAATTGTTTTCTCATCTATGTGTTTTTTTGCTTAAGTTAAAACTCAATTTGATGTGTTTGTTCAAGTGCTAATGAGTGATAATGCTAAAGAGTACTTATCAGAATCTTTTCAATCTTATATGATTTAGCATGGTATTCTTCATCAAACCTCTTGTGTAGATACGACATCTCAAAATAGGGTGGCAAAAAGAAAGAATAGACATTTACTAGAAATTACAATGGTCTTATTATTTCAAATGCATGTTTAAAAATATTTTTGGGCTGATACAGTTTCAATAGCATATTTTCTAATAGATCACATGCTTTCATCTATCCTCAATGGTGAGACTCCTTATCATAATCTTTTCCCATCTAAGTCATTGTTTCCTATTGAACCTAAGATCTTTGGTTGTACCTGTTTTGTTTGGGATGTTTATCCTCAGGTCACAAAACTTGATCCAAAATCTTTGAAATGTATTTTTCTTAGATATTCTTATGTTCAAAAGGGATATATAGATATTGTCCTAGCCTTAATGGGTACATGGTGTCCGTTGATGTCACAATTTCTAGAAAACACACCTTTCTTTTCGTCTTCCACACTTACAATTCAGAGGAAGGATAATGATGCAATGTTAATATACATTGTCATATCTTCAAGTTCTATTTCTGTTTCTGCTTCTCTAGATCCTAATTTTGTGTCGATTCCTCCTTGACCACCCATTATTCAGGTATATTCCATACAACAGGATCTTCCTGAAACATGTCCTGCACCATATTCTTTGCCATCAGATCCAGTATCAAGTGATGATCTTCCTATTGCCCTTCACAAAGGTAAGCACCAATGTACTTATCCTATTTCTTCTTATGTGTCATATCACCATTTGTCTTCTTCTACTTCTTCTTTCATTGCATCGCGACTTTATCTCTACTCCTAAAACTGCTCATGAAACTTTAATCCATCCTGGATAGCGTAATGTTATGATAAAGGAAATGAATGTTTTAGATGATAATAGTAGTTGGGACTTAGTACATTTACTTACAGGGAAGAAGGCTATTAGGGGTAAGTGGGTATTTGCAATCAAAGTGAATTCTGATAGATCAGTTGCTAGATTAAAAGCCCATCTTGTGGCTAAAGGATATGCTCAAGTTTATGGTGTTGATTATTCTGACACTTTTTCTCCTATTGCCAAGATAACATCTGTCAGTTATTCATTTCCATGATGGCCACTCTTCATTGGCCTTTGCTTCAGTAAGACATCAAGAATGCATTTTTTTTTTACGATGATCTTCAAAAGTAAGTTTATATGGAGCAACCTCCTAGTTTTGTTGCTCAGGGAGAGTGTGGGAGAGTTTGTCGTCTTTGCAAATCTTTGTATGGCTTGAAACAGAGCCCTAGTGCTTGATTTGGAAAATTTAGTCAAGCAATTAAGCAATTTGGAATGAAGAAAAGCCAATTTGAGTACCCTGTCTTTTATAAACATTCTGATGGTGGCATTATTTTGCTAGTTCTATATGTGGATGATATTATTATCACAGAGAGTGATACTTCAGGTATTTCATCTCTTAAATCCTGGCTTCATAGCCAATTTCATACCAAGGATTTGAGAACATTAAAGTAATTCTTGGGTGTAGAGGTAATAAGAAGTAAGGCAAGGATCCTTTTATCTCAAAAGAAATATGTGTTTGACTTGTTATTTGAGATAGGAAAGCTGGAGGCTAAATCATGCAGCACTCTAATGCTACCTAATTTGCAACTCATAAAAGATGGTGAATTGTTTGAAGATCCGGAGAGATACAAACGGTTGGTTGGAAAGTTGAATTGTTTTATAGTGACTCAACCAGACATTGCATATTCAATTAGTGTTGTGAGTCAATATATGTCATCTCCAACAGTTGATCATTGGACAGCTGTAGAACAAATCCTGTGCTATTTGAAAGGGGCACCTGGACGTGGAATCGTGTATAAAGATCATGGTCATACTAAAATTGAGTGTTTTTTAAATGCTGATTGGGCAGGATCCAAGGAAGATCGAAAATCCACTTCAAGGTATTGTGTTTTTGTTGGAGGAAATCTAGTATCGTGGAAAAGTAAAAAGTAGAATGTAGTTTCACCTTCTAGTGCGGAGTCAAAATATAGAGCGATGGCACAATCCGTATATAAAATAATGTGGATATATCAATTCTTGACTGAATTAGGCTTCAAGATTTCGATTCCAGCCAAATTATGATGTCATAACCATCCAGCCAAATTATGATGTAATAATCAAGTTGCACTTCATATTGCTCCCAATCTCATATTTCGCGAATGAACTAAGCATATTAAAGTTGATTGTCATTGTAGGAGCTAATTAGTATAGTTGACTTGTCTTGTATATATATGTTTCCTTCCTAGCATAGTTATTAAAGGCGCAAGGCGCACCAAGGTGCTACGGGGTCCTAGAGCCTAGGCGCAAGGCGTTGGCACGCGCCTGAGCGACATGAGGTGCAAAAATAAAAAATTTTAAAAAAAATTATATATTTTATCATTAAACTACTAGTAAAACTTAATACAAATTTCAAAGTCTAAACACACAGGTCTCCTAAGTTTACTAAAGACTTGAAATCCTAAACACACGAGCAGATTTCTTCTTCTTCTTCTATTTCTTCGACAAAATTTCTTCTTCTTCTTCTATTTGTTTTTTGGTTGGAGCAGATCCTTTTTCTTAGCCTAATCTTTTTTTTTTCTTTTCTACTACTGGAGCAGCCTTATTATTGCTTTTCTTGAAATAATTAGCTGTGGTAAGGTTTACTAAAAGAGTTTTTTAATTTTAAATCAATGGTCCAGATTTACTCAGACATGAAACAAAAAAAAAGCACAAATTGTCACAAAGGCGCACCTTTAGGGCGCCTCGCTTGAGGCTCAAGGTGTGCGCCTTTGTGACAGCGCCCGCCTTTGGCTTACTAACGCGCAAAGGCTGGCACCTGAGCGCGCCTTTGTGACAGCGCCCGCGTTTGGATTTCTAAGTCGCAAAGGCTGGCGCCTGAGCACGCTTTTGTGACAGCGCTCGCCTTTGGCTTTTTAAGGCGCAAAGGTTGGTGCCTAGTGCGCCTTACGCCTTGGGCGTGCCTTTAACAACTATGCTTCCTAGAATAGATTTGTATTATATATAAACTTGCCATTAGAATAAATAAAGGGAACAAACATTTTTATCTCTGATTACAGAAAAGAAAAAATTGTCCTCAACTTCGACTAAACAAATTTTGTCTCCTTGCAATGAAAAATATTCATGAAGAGTTTTAAACTAAATTTACAATTTTCTTTATGGTATCCATTTATTCAGCCTAGTTCAATTAATATTCTTTAAATGAACAAAGAATTGAACTTGATAGAAAAGGTGCATAGATTATGAATGAATCTCCATAACGATAATCTTAACAGCTATAATTTATTTACCCATTCACAATTCAGTTTTAAAGATCTTGATTAACATCTAACAAGGCCATTTGTTTCACCAAACTGAGCCATTGAGGTCTTTATATATCTTTATTGTGTTATATTTACTCTTATTTAAAATCGTTTTTATATTGCATTATATTTACTCTAATTTAAAATCATTTTCTTTTTCCAAGTAAAGGAGCCCTTGAGAGTTAAAGTCACAAGTGTACAATTTATGTTTTGAACTTATAAATTTGATATTGTAAACCAATTTATACGGAACAGATGGAATGGATTCTGTATGAACTTTTGTTTTGCTTGGCCTTTATTTTTGTGAATGAGTTGTTGATTATAATGAAAAACTTCTGCTATTTTATTGCACATAGTTGATTCCTTTAGTTGACAACTACATGTCGGAGATTTTGATATCTTGTTTCTTTATTATCAAGATGGAAGAATATGGAAAGAGAGAGTATCTGCAACTGTGAGGAGGAGAGCAGATTTACCTTTTATGGAAGAAGGTGATGCCCTTGAATCTGAATCTACTGGGTTGAAGCGAGAATCTACTGGGTTGAAGCGAAAATCAACCCAATCCAATAGATTGATTCTGCCATCCATCAGTACTCCTGAGCATAATTTACTAAAACTACTTGAAGAGTGTAATGCATATGGGATCTAAAACCTAAATTTACGATTGGAATGCAGCTTTACATAATTTTCATAATATAATTTCATGTCTTCCTTCAGTTCATCGATTTTATCCACTGGATTATCAATCTTTTAGATTTGTTTACCAAATGTGTATTTCCATATCATAGCAAAATAACATCTTTTCTATGTGTAAAGTTTACTTGGAAGCATATATTTTGGCATTTTGATTTCTGTTAATGTTATTAGTTCTTTACTGCAGCTTAACCACCCAATTTAGAGTCAGATTGTAAAACTGAAATCATGTTGATGAGAAAAGTTTTAGATGAAATCATTCTTAATCAAGAAGATAAGCGTATTGATATAAACAAGGCTGCTCTCATGCATGCTATTTGATTGTCTACAAAATTTTGATAGAGTTATCTTATGGCTTACTGTCTTGGCTCTATTAGAGGTGGTTGGATTCTTCTGCCAACACATGTGATTGTAAATGTAGAGTTGTGAGTAATTTGAGAGTGTTTCGCGTGAGTAATGCTCACAAGAGAATTTAGGGAGAGCATAAGAGAAAGTGGATGATTTTAGAGGGCTTATTAAATGAGAAACATATTAAGAGGCATACACACGAATCCAACCACGAAAAATAGTTGATATGAAGGAGAAAAGTATACACCAAAAATAGAAAAGCTCCAAAAAAGAATTTAGTCTGCTTACACGGGTTTTATCTCATTCATTTTGAGTTTCCAATTTGCTAGTCAAGCTAGATCTTAGTCTCTTTCTTAGAGATTTATTTATCTTTCCTTTTAATCCTATTGAGATTTTCTTTCCTAGTCTTGATTGGCCATTTGTATCGAGTAATCTTTTGATTCCATTGGTGTCTATCTTATTTAGGTTTCTGTTAGGGTCCCTCTTCTTTTTCTTCTTGCTTGATGTTGTGTTTCTTTTTTGGTGTGTGTTTTGCTCTTAGTATTTAGGTTTTAGTATTGTTGATTTTGTCATTTTTATTTTGGGATTTCTAGTTTTCTGCCACATCAAACCTTATCTTGTTGTGCCCTAATTATTCCTGTTCTCTTTTCCTATACAAAATTTTTCAAATCCTAATGCTCTAAATCCGCATCCAAATACTTTTATTTCGAACCTCAAATCCTATTGTTACTTCCACAGACTCGATCACTTCCAACCTCCACCCTCAAACCTATAATCCATCAACGCCAATCACAACCTTACACATAATGGTAGAGAAGTAGATGTCTTAAAAACATATTTTTAGTACACCAATAAATGAAAATAAAATAAGATTTTAATTTTATTTTCATGTTTGATACTTAATTTAGTTTAAAAATTTAAGACTGTGTTTTAAAAACTTAAAATATCTCATTATTTTTCCTTTATATGGATATACCAAACAAATATATTGAAATTCTAAAACACTTATCTTAAAATAAAATTTCATTTTTTAATGTAACCAAATGTCATAAATGTAAAGCTTAATGAAATTGTTGTAGACCACAATCAACCTTGTTTTGCCTTATAGTATGTTTATGGACAGACTGTTGTTTAATGGTTTCACTCTGATGGACACAAGAATATGGATTTGGAAACTTCATTTTAGTTATACAACCAAAACGATAGGCAACCTAAACAAATTATTTCTCTTTCAATTTTACAACTCGAAAGATGGGTAATGGATTCTTAATGGGCAACCTTGACACTTTGAGAAGCACTTATTGGAAATGAAAAGAGGTTAATGGTGATGAGCAGCCATTCGTAATAGATTTAATGCATGTGCCATTATGGATGAGAGCATACAACCTTCCATTCAAAACTATGAATGAGCCCGCAACTAATATCATTACAATAAAAATTGGTTAATTTCTCTAGTTAGAGATGTTGGAAGGTAATATTTAGCAACATTTCTTATGCATTTGAGTCATCATCGATTTATGGAATCTAATTTTGTGAGATACTATAATTGTGATTTGAAATAATACAACAATATGGATTCCTTATAAATATGAAGGCCTCCCTGGCATTTTCTGTTTGTGATTTAAACACTCTAAGTCTCACTATGAACAAATTCCAAACTATGATCCTAAAGGTAAACCCATATGTCCTTTTGGTGACTAAGTTAGAGTTTCCCTTTTAAAATGATTTAGACACCTTGAAACATTAAATCACCATCATTTTTTCATTGGCTTGTAAAATGTTTAGATGAGTACCATGCAAACTTCAATATCAATTATTTTAGTTAGTCAAAGTGCTCATACCACCTACCATGATTAACATCAAGATGCTAGCCAAAACATTCCTAAGTTTTTCCAAGATCCATTGTAAGAGATTGAAGGACTAATAATTAGAGCAAGGACAAAAGGATGACAGGGGTTTTGCAAAGATTGATCATGGAGGTATAAGAGGCAATGAGTGGAATTTCTTCAACAACAAGCTCTACATACCTTAATTACATGGGAGGAACCTCAATAAGGGAACTACAAGTCAAAAGAAACATGTTTGAAGGAAGGAACGTGGAGCATGATTAGGCTCTCTAAAACACATGACCGTGTCTTAACAACACAAAAGGAATTGAAATCACATGATCAAGATATACAATGGGGTCTCATAAAAACATATTTAGAACTAGGGATTGAAAATGCAAGGCTTTGAAGCACGACCATGCGTCAAGGCTTTGCATTTTCCAAAATGGAATCGTAACCACACATGACCATGTCTCGTGGTTGTGCATTTCAAAGACATTTTGGTTTCTTCTTTTTGTTAAATCAATTTTTGTGTTATTTGCTTACTCTTTAGCTAGGATTCTTATCTAGAATATATTTCCTACTTAGATATGACTTTGTTTAGGAATTTTAGACCTTTTTTTATGTAGGAAACTTTAACTTGTAAGGATCTTTATAAGCCATGATGGTATATTATGAATTCAACTTTTTCTTTGAACAATAATGTTGAGTTTTGGTTAGTCTATGCTCTGCTTTCTTGTATTCTTAGCAGAATACAAAATATAAGCTTATCAAAGGAAGTGATCAAACTTTGTGACATCTTCAAGATTAGGGTTTTAAGGACTTAATTTTCTTAAGTTTTAATCTTTTATTAACAACTTGATTCTAGCTTTCTTAGGCAAAATTAACAGTCAGATAAAGAGTCCTTAGGGTGGATCCTTAGCAAGTTCTTTATCATTTGGTATTAGAGCTAGATTTTAGAATCAGGTTGCTTATCCTTTATCTTTGTTTATCTTTGTTTCATGTTTTCTTTATTTTGTTCTTGGTCCCTCTAGTCTTCAAATTCTTCTAAGATCCATCTTCCATCTATCTTTTTCTTTATGTTTGTTTGTTCTATTCTTTCCATCATGTGTCAATCAAATTAAGCACCGTTGATTTCAAACTATTAATGTTGGGTTTCAATATACATATTTGAAGTTCATAATTCTCTATAATTGTTGGATTTCAAATTATCATTATTGGAGTTTGCATCACTTGAACTCAAAATTATTGGTTTGATCTTATAAAAGAAAAAGGAAAAAAAATGAAAAGAAAAGCAAAGGGAAGAAAGAAATTTCAAGAATTTTGATATATTATAAATCAATTCAAATTTTATTCTCTAAAATTTAAATCAAGTACAATTGTGTTTATGTCTTTGATCCATGGTGTTATAGTATTTTCTTTTATATGTCATTTGTCTCTTTTGAAGTTTTCTTATTTTATTGGCTTAATTGATTATGTTCTTTGTGATATCATTTTGCCTAAACTAGGTCTTTAAAGTCTTGATCTTTGAGGTTGTCATCAATTAGTGATTACTTCTTAAGATATGTTGATTTTTTATTCTTTTAAGAACATAAAAAAGGCTAGTTTGAGAGGTAAAAAGCAAGAGTGGTGAGCACATTAGAGGTAAAAACCAAAGAAAGTGTGAAACATAAGTGATTCTCATCTCTTCCAGTGCAAACATGTAAGAGAGTGTGTGAGAAATAATTTTCTTTTATTAATAGCACATTTTTACAATTATAAGCATGAGTAACGAAAGGGAACCACAAGATATCAACATTAGGATGTTCATGAAGGCTATTACGGATCAATTTTAAAAGATGAATGCTAGGTTGGATGACATGCAATCCCCATCAAATTCTAAATTTTTTATAAGATGTATGATTAAAGAGGAGGAAGAAGATGATTTAGATTGCAAGGAATTCATTTCTAATAAAGGAAAGAAAGCTAAACTTAAAAGTGATAGAAACTTAAGTGACATCATGATGAAAATCCCTACCTTTCAAGATAAGAATAATATGGAGTTGTAATTAGAGTGGGAATGAAAGGTTGAGCATGTGTTTGATTGTCACGAGTGCTCTGAGGAGAAGAAGGTAAAATTGGCAATTGTGGAGTTCACCAACTATACAAGCATAGGTGGAATCAATTTGTGATCAATACACAAAGGCATGGAGAAAAACCTATTCGAACATGGGAAGACATGGAATTGATAATGCATAAAATGTTTATCTCTAGCCATTACTATCATGATTTACAAAAAAAAAAATTACAAAGTTTAGTGTAAGGGTCTAAGAGTGTTGAGGAATATTAAAAAGAGATGAAGATAGCCATGATAAGAGCTAATGTGAAGAAGGATTGTGACACTACCATGGCAAGGTTTATTAGAGGCTTGAACAAGGAGATTACCAATATAGTTGAGTTGCAATATTATGTAGAGATGGAAGAGCTCTTACATAAAGCCATTAAAGTGGAGAAGCAACTCAAGTATAGAGGAACTAAGTCTAGTTCTTTATGGAGGGCTAATTGAAGGGATAATAAAGCCATCACAAAACCAAAGGAAGGGACAAATCCTAAAGAATCAATTACTACTTCTAAAGATAAAATTGAACTTAAAATTCCTTCTAAATCTTGTGATATTTAGTGTTTCAGGTGCCAAGGGTTTGGGCATATTGCTTTTTAATGTCCAAATAAGAGGAACATGATCTTGATGGAGAATGGTGATGTTGAAAGTGTTAGCTCAAGTGATGATGAAATGCCATCATTGGAAGATTGTTTGGATATGGAGATTGAAGGAACTATTCATAGAGATATGTTAATTGTAAGAAGAACATTGAGTGCATAACCTAAGGATGGTGCTGATGAGCAACGTGAGCAATTTTCCATATTAGATGCCAAGTAAAAGGCAAGGTATGTACTTTGATGATAGATAGGGGTAGTTATACTAATGTTTCAGTTCATTATTGGTGGAAAAATTAGATTTGCATACCATGAAACATTGTAAACCATATAAAAAAAAGAATTTGTTTGAAAAAAAAATGAGATAAAGAGTGTTATGATTGCGAGGCAACAACTACTTGCACTTATGTACAAGGATGTTTATCTTTCTACTACCGACCTTAACCCCTTTATCTAATGTTGTGGTGTCTTTATTGTAGGATTTTAAGGATCTATTTTGTCAAAGAGACTCCCCAAGTATTAGCTCCTTTAAGAGGTATTAAGCACCAAATAGACTTCATACTTGGATCTATCATACCAAATTGATTGACATATAGAGCTAATCCCAAAAAAACCTAGGGAGATTCAAAGACAAGAAGATGAATTGGTATAAAAGGGATTTTTGAGAAAGAGTCATAGTCCATGTTCAGTGCCCGTCATCTTAGTACTAAAGAAAGATGGAATATGGCTCATATGTGTGGATTGTTCAGGCATTAATAAGATAACGGTTAAGTATAAACATTTTATCCCTAGAATTATATTATATGCTTGATGAATTATATGGCTCTTATTTATTTTTTGAAATTGATTTGAAAAGTCATTATTATCAAATTCACATGAAAAATAGAGACGAGTGGAAAACTACATTCAAAACTAAATATGGATTATATGGGCGGTTAGTAATGCCTTTTGGTTTAACTAATGCACTTAGTACATTCATGAGGTTAATGAATCATGTTTTGAATGCTTTCATTGGGAAATTTACAGTAGTTTAATGATGATATTTTGGTTTATAATAAGAATTTTGATGAGCATGTAAAGCATTTACATGAAGTGTTTAGTGTATTAAGGGAGCATCAATTGTATGTTAATCTTAAGAAATGCATATTTTGCATGGAATTTGTTATATTTATTAGATTTATTGTTACTTTATAAGATATTAGTATTGGTGAAGAGAAGGTAAAAGAAATAAGGGAATGGCCTACACCTAAGAATGCAAATGAGGTAAGTAGTTTTCATGTTTAGCAAGTTTTTATCAAAGGTTTGTTAAAAATTTTAGTACCACTGCTTAACCTTTGAATGAACTTCTTGAAAAGAACATTGTTTTTAAGTGGGATGATATGCATGAATAAGCTTTTAATATTTTGAAAGATAAGCTAACTAATGCATCTTTATTATATTTACCTAACTTTGCCAAATCTTTTTAGGTAGAATGTGATGCATTTGGGGTTGGAATAGAGCCTGTTTTTATGCAAGATTTCAAACCAATTGTATATTTTCATGAAAAGCTTAATGGGACAACATTGAACTATCCTACTTATGACAAGGAACTCTACATATTGGTGAGAACTCTTCAAACATGGCAGCATTACTTATGGCCAATGGAATTCATCATTCATTCTGATCATGAGAGCTTGAAAGTTCTTGAAATCCTATGGTAAGCTTAACAAAAGACATGCCAAATGGTTAGAGTTCATCAAAATGTTTCCTTATATGATCAAGTATAAACATAGGAAGGAAAACATTGTGGTGGATGCATTGTCTAGGAGGTGCACACTATTTCTTTGCAAACTAAATTACTTGGTTTTGATTTGATTAAGGACTTGTATGCCAATGATGTTGATTTTGACTAAGTGTGGGATGCATGTGCTAAGTGTGTGTTTGGTGATTTTTATAGACATAAAGGATTCTTTTAAAAAAAAGAGTTATGTGTACTAGTTTCTTTAATTTGTGAATTGTTTGTTAGAGAAACTCATAGAGGTGGTTTAATGGAACACTTTGGTGTACACAAAACTTTAGAAATATTGCATGAGCATTTTTATTGGCCTAATATGAAGCATGATGCATAATCTATTTGTGATACGTGCATTATATGTTGACATGCAAAATTTAAAGTTAAGTAACATGGTTTGTAAACCCCTCTACCCATGACTAATCAACCTTAGATTTTCCATTGATTTTATCATTAGTTTACCAAGGTCTCAAAGTGGGAAGGATAACAAATTTATTATTGTTAATAGTTTTAGCAAAATGGCTCGTTTTATTGCATGCTTTAAAATCAATCATGCAACACATATTATTGATTTGTCCTTTATAGTGGTAGTTCATTTGCATGGCATGCCTAAGACCATTGTTAATGATAGAGATGTTAAGTTCTTGAGTAAACTTTGGTGCACTTTATGGAGTAAGTTATGCATTAAACTATTGGTTTCTATTATTGCACATCTACAAATGGATGGACAAACTAAAGTAATTAATAAGACACTTACTACTTTATTGAACACTATAATTCAAAAGAACTTAAAACATTAGGAGAAGTGTTTGTCACATATTGAGTTTGCATATAATTAAGTTGTTCATTTTACTATTTTATCTCCTTTAGAAGTTGTTTGTATGGCTTTAATCTTTTAACTCCTTTAGATATTTTTCCTTTACATATAAATGAGCAAGTTAATCTTAATGGCAAGAAAAAGGTATATTTTATAAAGGATTTGCATGCCAAGGTTCGAGCCAACATTGAAAGGAAGAATGAACAATATGTTAAGTAAGCCAATAAGGGGTGAGTGAAGGTTGTCTTTGAACCTAGAGATTAGGTTTGGGTGTACATGTGTAAAGAGAGGTTTCCAACATAAAGGAAATTAAAATTGAAACCTAGAGGAGATAGAACTTTTCAAGTCTTAGAGAAGATCAATGATAATGCCTACAAACTAGATTTGCCAAGCAATTATGGTAATGTTAGTGATACTTTTAATGTTATTGATTTATCTTTGTTTGATGTAGGTGATTCAAGGATGAATCCTTTCAAAGAGGAAGGGAATGATGGAAATCAAGGTGCTAGCCAAGACATTCCTAAGTTTCTCAAGATCCATTGCAAGGGATTAGAGGACAATGGCACGATCAAGGATAAAAAGGATGAAAGGGGCTTTGGAAGAATTGATCATAGAGATATAATAGGCAATTTGTGGAACTTCTTCAAGCCAATAATAAGTGTTATATACCTTAATTACATAGGAGGAATCTCAAGAAGGGAATTATAAGTTAAAAGAAACATGTTTAAAGGAACATGATGAACGAACAATACCTTTGAGGATTTTAACCTTACTTCTACACACTTCAATCTTATTTTTAAATCAGCTATGAATGTCATCCCTTCACTGATGAATCTTCTCATTGCACCATTTAATACACTCCTCAACATCAAGATTGCTCATACTTCTCACCCGTCACACATAAGTCATCTAAAGTCATCTTTCATAAGCTAAGAATTTTCAAAGCAAAATTTTAGTAGGCATGAATTGCTTGGGCTAAAAAATCTAAAAAAAAATGCATAATGGTCTGAGCTCATGGTTGGGAGATTATGAACCACTGCATTGTGGAAGAGTTTTATATAATTATGAGTTACCATCTCCTGATCCAATCTTTTCTCCATTCATAAATCCATTCCTCTGCTCGTTTCCCACATAAATTATAACATCTCTATCCTTATTCATTAACACCCTTACATTAACATATTCATTGCATAAATGATTTGCAATCCTACATGAACATAGGCATTAGATAAATGATCATTTAGATATATGAATTTGATAAGCATGACGATGACATTTCGCATTTAGGGCACTTGAACATAGATGTGAGGTTTGCATAGTTGCATGAAAAATTAGCATATGTTGTGTGTCTGTTATAGTACCATATTTTGGAGGTTAGTTAAAAGTATAAGGAGCATATATGGATTAAGAGATGGATGAAGGTGATGAAGGATTGAAAAAGAAAGACTAAAACAGGAAAATGGAACTTTCAACCAATGGTAGTAAGCCACTATGATTTTGTCTTATAAGAGTAGGTGTACACATTGAATTTCTCTTCCTTTAAAAGTAGATTTGAGGGGAAAAAACATGAGGGGTATCAAAAGAAAGAGAGAGCTAACGAAGAAAAAAAGGAAGGAGAAGAAGAAGAAGAAGAAGAAGAAGAAGAAGAAGAAGAAGAAAAAGAATAAGAGAGAAAAAAATTAGCTATTTAGGAAGGAACCTTAAGCTTTTCTAGTTTTGGCAATAAGGAGTAAGTGATTTTATCTTTTTCTCATATGAAATTCCTCCCTTATGATATATAAACATGCATATTTAGTAATAATTATGGAGTAATTTGAGGTAGAGCTTATGTATAGAAGTTGAAGCTCAAGAGAAACAAGAGTTGATTGTGTTAGTTTTATTGTTAAAACAGGTTCTTACACCTATGATTTCATAACCCTAAAAGAAGAATTATGTAAAGTGTAAACCATAAAAGTTAAAACTTGTAGCTATATGCCCCATATAAAATTCATGTGAGGCATTTTTTTTTTTTGATATGGTGTGTGTGAAGAGATATGGCTCCTTATTAAGACTGGTTCACAACCTACCAAAATCTCCTCAGTCTGGTAGTTTTCATATATTTTGCTGACCTTATGTGTTGATATAGACAAAGTGAAAAATTATATTCCTTCTAAATGCATATAAAACAGTTTTATTTAATTTGTTGTGTGGAAAGAGATATTCCTCTTTTATTGTGACTGACCATGAACTTGATGAAACATGTTTAATCTCTTAATTATGTTTTCTAAGAATTTGATGGAAAAAGAATGGGAATGTGATGATGTTCCAACAATTGAAAATTTGTAGAATTATGTCTCATATACATTCTTATAAAACATTTTTGCCAAATATATTGTGGGTAAGGAGATATTGCTCCTTCATTAAGACTAATTCTCAACATGTTGAAACCTGCTCACCTTAAGGTTGACCATTTATTTTGGTGATCTTATAGACTGAATTAGACAATGTGTTAAACATGAGAAATGTTAGTATGTGTTACATAGCTTATTGTGAATCATTTTTTCAATTTGATTTGTACAAGATATGACTAAGAATATAAGACTTGATCAAACAATAATTACATTAAAATAGGGCAGAATTCAAAAATTCACGATATTTTTTATAGGTCTTATATTGATATGAATTTGACTATATTGTATCATTGTATGTCTAGTTTATGTATAAAAAAGAATCAACTCATTTGGATACATATATTTTTAGGTATTACTATGAGAGTACAACAAGGTTAGGTTGCCATACAAGAGTAATAAGCTTAAATATTAGGTCCACTTGCATAGAACATGACCATAGTTGCATACCAAGCATGAAAACTCATTTTGAAATATTTACAATGATATATGTATCAAATGTTAGGATCTCAACACATTAACAAAGGCCCAAGAGAGAGGTTCAAACTTACCATAAAGGTTAGTTGCATCAAAGGTAAGTAAAAGTCATAATTAGATTCTAATGTGTATGTGTGATAATTTTATGATATGGTTATGTTATGTTATATGTATGTGTGATTGATTTGTGACATTTTACATATGAGTACAAGTCAAATGAGAATTATATAATCTTAATGATTACTTGGTATACCATTGTGAATGAACACTAGCATATGAAACTAAAAAGGTGTTGTGATTGGCTTATCAAACTCTTGCAAATCACTTGGAAAATGGACCAATATGTCATATTATGGAGCATGTTATTGATCAAATGAATCACATGTTAAATGTTGTCCAACAAAATCAAATGTCGCTTGAATCACATGAATTATCGAGAACAGTGTTTACCTTGCAAGGTCGCGACAAAATCAAATAATCTATTGCATTTGCACTTAGACACATAGAGCATTGGTCGTCAGTTGGATTTCTACTCCCTCTTTCCTTGTGTTGTGTACATACACTTAGTTAAGAATTAGTTCATAGTTACCAACATTAAATGGGTTAACATATGTGTACATTAAACACTTGTTGTATAGTGTGTGAATATGAGTTAACCTTTATGCATATGAATTTTTAAACATGAATGTCATGTAAAGGTTGTTATATAAATGCAAGCCCTACCATACCTAAATCAATTAACCTACTTACCTCAACAACTTTTCTAAAACCCATAATCAAATGTTAGGATGACGATGGGGCCCCTTTTTCTCAAATTGAAGTAACAAATCATTGATGTCCCTTATGATGCACCAGGGTAAAGAGGACTTAGTGCTTAGGAACATAAAAAGCTCCTACGAAGTCTTACAACATTCTAGATGGCCATAAAAGCCAGAAAGACAGCAAGGTTGCATGCCTTCAACATTAACTGTTATGTCAATGTGATTATGGGAATAGTTTAAAAAAGAGGCCATTTTATTTTCTTTCTAAAACATGCAAAGGCCACCCTCGAAACTAGGCCCACTCATATGGAAAAAACCTTTATAGTCCAACCTTCTATCCAATCTCTCAACATAAATACAACCCACTTTAATTTCCATTAGAAAGATCAACTTTGGTTTGTTAGTAGACACAAGGTCCATTAATTCTTAAATTGTTTGTGGGCTACCCAACCCATGACAGTTCCAATAGAAAAAACTCATTGGCCCGCCTAGGCACTAGAGCCTTCCTTTACTGATTTTTCTGAATTATTTTGGCCCAATTCTAAGGTCTCACACTAAAACCCATCCATCATAACAAAATTCACCTCATCCTTCTCCTATCTTCTTCACCTTTTTGGATCGATAATGATTATCCCATTATTTTGGTTAACCTATTCAATACTTGTTTATTTTTTAAACACGATCCTATTAATTTATATCCCTTTAGCTCTAAATCTATTAATACTACCTCCCATAACTCCCTTCTTACCATAAATGGAACCACCTTCCACTTTTATAAATTCATTCAATCTCTCTTAATTTCAAAGGAGTGGATCTCCACGATCATGTCATCATTAATAAATTACTATCATCAAAATTTTCTTCCAACAAACCATTACGAAGCCATTTAGCTACTATATTGCTTGATGATCGATGAGAAAAAGCTTTCAACCAAGAACCATAATGTTTCTATACATTTCTATTGGCCTTTGAGCAACAAGAAAGGGTGTTGAATTGGTGAAAATTTTAAATTTTGGAGGGAGGGATTTGATGAGATAGAAATATAAGATGTAGGAGAACAGTTAAAGACATAAGATTTTATAGTGGTTTGGATGTTAATGAACCCTACATGCACTCCTAATTCTTCTAATTGGATATTTTTCACTTAATGGTGTTTTCAAGCTCACACCAAACTTTTACACTATGTGTTTTATGGTTCACACACAACCTCTTAAGTCTTTTTCGAAAGGTTCACACTTAACCTATACAAGAATTTTACAACTAAGCTAAAGAATTTTACAACTAAGCTAACTCTTAAACCCAAAACACTAGTGTTTAATGCTCAAACCAACAATAACAATTCACATATAAAAATTGAATGTATAAAGATTAAGAAATAAAATTGCAAGAGTTTGGCTATATTCAATGTTATTCTCTTGCATTCGAGTCCATTTGGTTGAGTATTTATAGACAACAACCAATAAAGAGATGTTACAAATAAAATAATTTTTAAATCTCCAAGTTGTACTAGGTAGATATTTCATTAAATGTCTATCAGACAGATTTCACGATCATGATTGATTATTTGCAGTTGCGATTTCTTTTTTTGCATAAAAATTATTGAAATCACGATAGAGAATCCTATTTGTATCTAACAGCTAGTCCACGTGGCACACAACTATTGGTCTTCCAAGAAAAATAATCATTATAATCTTTGAGCCAGAAAAAAATCACGGTCATGATTTATTTTCTTCTAGGATATGGTGGCCACCATGAATCATTTTGTTTGACAAGGAGATGTTGTTCCATCAAGTTATGGTTCTAACCAACATTTCACCCTTGCAAATTTTGATATACCAATGGCCCTTTGGGACACTTGGTATGCTCTGGTTGAGGACTTGATTCCCTCCAGGCAACTATAAAAGTCACGATCACAAATCTAGATGCGACTTCCACTACGAAATATTATGTTTCAACTTCATAACTCTCTTAGCAAGATCGTTGTTGTGATTCTCTTCGTAAAATTGTCTAACTCAACTTCATCCATTCTTCATGCAAGATAGTAGTCGTAAATTTGAAGTTGGCCACTGCAAATTAGGATACATTTCACAACACTTGAGATTTAGACTTTTATTCAACTTTCAATGTAAACCTATCTAAAAATCTTCAAAATCAACACTTAAAATTGATGTTAGAACATATCAATCTACATTGTCAAAGTCAAAAGAGAGTTTTGACTTAGGTTTAACCAACCTAGTCGAATAATCTTCCCTTGTTTGATTTTGCCAACTTTGATTGTTTTTGTAAATGATAAAGAATGCATAAGTGTGAAGTATTAATGTTTAACAATTTAAACTTGTTAAGATACCAACTGAACTTGAAATGCAATTAAAATAATTAAAATTGCTCCCCCTTAAATTATACTTCCCCTTAATTATAGCATGCAAGTTCACTCACCCCCCTTTGTTAAGATCAAAAGAGAGGAAAATGCAATTATAGGGATAAGTATAAAGTTATGTAAATAAAGAATATTAAGAACAACCATAGAGGGAACAAAAACTTTAACTTTTATTAATATCGAACAAATACAAAATAAAGTCAAACATAGAATAAAAAAACTTGTTAGATCAAATACTTAGGCCAAAGATAAAAAAAGAACACAAACAAAAAAAAAATTTACAAGCCTAAGTAAGAAAAACTAGAGGGATGGAGAGATGTCATCATCACTATCTCTAATTCTTTACCTCTTCCTCCTTGTGCCTCATCTCCTTCTTCTTTTTCTTCTTGATTTCCTTCTTCTGGTAGGATATCTTTCCATTCCTCAAAATTAGAAACATGACAAGGTATTGTACCCACCTTCTCTTGAAGGTCCACTAAGTCATTGTGGAGGTGAGAGAGAAGAAGAAATCTTCTTTTAATCATCCTCATCACCTTATCCAACTTCTTGTTTATGGAAGATAGAGAGTTGGAAGAAGTTTTTAGTTTAGATTTGGGCTTAGGAGATGGAATTGGTTAGGCTCTTACCTCTATCACATGCCTCTTCCTTTTTGAAGCATGAATGATTTTTTAATTTTTTGCCCTAAGAAATCCCAAGGTATACATATAGGTATCAGGATTGATTGCTTGGCATTAATCAAATAGGGCAAGTTAAGGAAGTTTGAGGAGGGTAAGTATTTTTTTTGTGAGGAATTTCTCTTTTTCTTCATTTAGGGCTCTTACAAACCTATATATGGCTGTGACATGAGAAGGGAGGAGAAATTGGCTTTTAGGCTTTATATTCATGTGAATCAATAGATCCACAAGGTATCTGCCTATTTGAATTAGCTTATTTTTGGTAAGGCAAAAGATAAATGCTAGATCTTTCTAGGAAAATTTTTTGTTCTCATCACCCCTAGCATTGATAGAGAAGGTTATGATTCTATGAAGAAGCCAATTGGTGAGGGTCTTAATATATTTGGCTAAAGAAGTTTTAAAGTCATGTATAGTTTCAATAGAGATTTCTAACCAAAATTCTAAATAAATTATGTCAAGAGCAGGGGTAATAAAGGGAATAATATCTTTAACTTGAAGGTTAAAAAGAGAAAAATGTTGGGCAAAGGTTATAAAATAGGGATCTCCAAAAGGCCTAAATACTAACCCATACGCACCTACTTTTGTTTTAGCCCTTTTGCTTAAGGTGATCGTGCACATGAACTCTTTGACAATCTCTTCATATATTGGTTCATCCTAGAATATGAATTCATTACAGCCTAGGTTAGAGAGAGAGGCATAAATCTCATCCTTGACTCTAAGAGATTCAAGGAGAAAGGAGGAAGGGAATTTGTTAGCTTGGATGATTTTATTGGTATTGGCTTTGAACCTCTCTTTTGCTTCTTTGGTTATCCCTTTCATAGGGTGAAGGGGAGGAGGGCATTGAGGTTGGGTAATGCCCTTCCTCTTCTCTATTTTGGTTAGTTTTTTCGGTGCCATTAGGATTAAAGTTGAGAGAGTTTTGGAAGGAATTAAGAAGGGAGATGGATAAAGATGAAAAGAAAAGGTAAAAGTGGAATATAAAATGTTAGGATGGCTTAAATATGCAGAAAAATGATAAAAAAAAAAAAGGGTAAGAAAATGGTAACAAATGCATTAAATGAGGAGTAGGCACCAATTGATAGTCAAATCAATTAATATCTGGCACTTACTAGAATTCACAATCGTTATTAGCTGGTCGCAACCCCTAAATATGAAATCTATGAGTAATGGATAAGATTTCCTTAGAAATTGAAGGAGTCAATAGTCAACAAATTTAAATTTTGAAAAAATTCACGATGGCGATCTAAAATCCTGGTAGCGAATTGAGAGTTGACATGAAATTCAAGGAGTACCTATAAATAATGATCGCGAATTACAAGGCAAAATGAAAAATAATGAGAAATAAGAATTGACATTTCTAGATGTGATCAACTTAATGTAATGATGATCAATTCAAGCAAATTGGCATAAAAAAGTGCAATTGCATAATGAATTAACACATCCAAAGCATTCAACATACATAACTATCAAGCCTATCATTCAATGAATCAAAATTGACAAACATAATGAAGAATATAAAGTGAGATCAATTTTCACCCTAGGGAGCTTCCATCTAGCATCCCTAATTCCCTCTTGATGAAGTTTAACTTTCTTCATTAAGGGGTTTTATGAAAATACTGGCAAGTTGATGATTAGTGTCAATAAATTCTATTATCACGTTACCATTTTGGACATTATCTTTAAGAAAATGATGTATGATATCTAATGTTAATGTGTTTGCTTCTTGAATGTTGGATAACATTCTTAGAACGATTTATTGTACTTTGTTGTCATATTTGATAGGAATGTGATCAACATCTATAATCCTTGAGTTGTTGTTTCATATTGTACTTTGACGAGTTATTCTGCTTGAAAGAACAACAACTCTATATGTGACAACGAGAATGTGATCAACATTTATATTCTGCTTCGAGGATTTATTGTACTTTGAATGTGTTCAACAAAAGACTTAATAATCAGCTATGAATTGGCAAATTCTATAAGTGATCTTTCTATCTAACAAACTACCAGCATAATATGCATCCAAATATCTAAGAAGACTATAAGATGAATTCCTAAGATACCACAATCCTGAATATAATGTGTTATGTAAATATTTAAAAATCCTTTTGACAACATTTAAATGTGATTTCTGAGGGAAAGATTGAAACCTAGCACACATACAAACATAGGTAAAAGAGAGAGCCAATCATACCTCTATACCTCTTTTCATCAATTGGCTTAACTAGTTCATTTTTGTCAAGCTTGATAGTTGCACTCATTGGAGTCTTTGTTACTTTGCATCCATCCATGTGAAACCTTTTGAGTAGATCCTTTGTGTATTTGGCTTGGTTGATGAAGATGCCCTCTCTGGTTTGCTTGATTTAAAGACCAGGGAAGAACTTGAGCTCACCCATCATGCTCATCTCAAATTCACTAGTCATACACTTAGCAAAATCTTCATAAAGAGATTCATTAGTAGCACTAAATATAATATCATCAACATATATTTGTACAATGTGTCTATCTTTATTATGCCTTTTGACAAATAAAGTTGTATTAACCTTGATTTTTTCAAAATCATTTTGTAAAAGAAATGAACTAAGCCTTTCATACCAAGCTCTTGGAGCTTGTTTTAAACCATATAAGGCTTTAGTTAATTTGAAAACATGATTTGGAAAAGCATGAGATTTAAAACGAGGAGGTTGTTCAACATAAACTTCCTCATGAATGAGACCATTCAAAAATGCTTTTCACATCCATTTGAAAAAGTTGAAAATTTATGTGAATCTTAATGGCCTTTAATTTTGCTACGGGGCAAAGGTTTCATCATAATCAATGTCTTTCTCTTAGTTGTAACCTTTTGCAATTAATCTAAGCTTGTTCCTAGTAATAAAACCTTGCTCATCTAACTTATTCCTAAACATCCATTTGCATCCTACAATAAGGTGTTCCTTAGGCCTGGGAACAAGTTCCCAAACTTTGTTTCTCTCAAATTGGTTGAGTTCCTCTTGCATAGAAATCACCCAACTCTCATAATCAAGAGCCTCATCATTAGATTTTGGATCAAATTGAGAAATAATTGCAAGATTGTTTATCTAAAGAATGAAGTTGAGACCTAGTACCTACTCCCTTCGATGTCTCACCAATGACGAGATCCTTTGGATGATGTTTAGAGAATCTCCAATCCTTATGAAGTTCTTGAGTTTGGTTTTCTACTTGTTGTGGTTGAGATTCTTTAACTTCTTATGATAACTTGTTATCCTTAAGATCAATCATTATTTCTTTTAGAGTTGAATTAAGCTCCAACTTATCAAAGTCACCTACAAGATTATCAATAAGAGAACCTTTCCTAAGATTGAGTTTATTAGATTCATCAAGCACAATGTTCATTGACTCTTCAACAACTATAGTACCTTCATTAGTCTTCAAAGCAAAATTTCCAACGTTGTCCTTGGTATTAAAAATGTAGCATTTGCACCCAAAAACTCTAAGGTATGAAAGCTTAGGTTTTCTGCCATTCAATAACTCATAAAAAGTAGAAAACCGCGAATTCACCTACAATTTTCTGAAAATAGAGCCGTTGTCCTTCACCTACTTTCAGAAGTCGCGGTCGCGAATTTTTATTGCTCAGAACGCGATAGTCATCGCGAATTCAACTGCCAAAGATGGTCAGTTTCTTCCACAATAATAGCGGTCGCTACTAGTAAGATCCCTTTGCGATTTTTGACTTCCAACAGTCTTATTGGACACTTGTTAGGCTGTGGTTGTGGACTTGCTGCCCTCTTGAATTTCTTTGAAAGTCGCGGTCGCGATTCAGGAGAGATTCCTACCGCGAATTCGTCTGTGATGAAATGTCCTTTCTTTCTTCAAGGATCGCGGCCGAGAATCACACTGCTATTTCGCCTGCTAGATTTTTAACATGTCTTATCATGAATCGCGATCGCGAATATGGAGATTGCGGTCGCGATTTTCATGCTACTTCGAAATTCATCAACTTCTTTATTTCTTCTAGAGGGAATGATTCAATTCTGCAAAAACAACACTTATTTGACATATTAGTGATGATCAATCTACTTTGTCAAGATCAAAAGAGGTTTTAATCATAGGATTGAGTATCCTAGACCAACAATGTCAATGGCCAACACTTCTTCTTGATATTCTTCTTGAAGACTCCAAGCTTTGACCTTAAAAATTCAAAGTTAGCTCTTGAAAAAGTTTTGGTAAGTATATCTGCAATCTGCTCCTCTAAGCAACAGTGTTGAAGTTTGATTTCTCCAACTTTTTCAGCCTCCCTAATTGCATGAAACTTGACTTGAATATGTTTTGTTCTCTCATGTTGAACTGGGTTCTTTACAATGGCAATGATAAACTTATTATCCACCCAAATTACTGTTGGATTAGCTTGAACAAAACTAAGATCAGTCAATACTTTTCTAAGCCAAATGGCTTGATTTCTAGCATTTGCAGTTGAGATATACTCAGCTTCAGCAAATGATTGAGCAACAACTTTTTGTTTCTTTAAATTCCAAGAGAATGCCCCACTTCCAAAAGAAAACATATAACCAGAAGTGCTTTTAGAATCATCAACACTTTCAGCCTAATCACTATCAGCATACCCCTGCAGTTCATCAATTTCACACTTGCTAAACAAGAGACCAAGATTAGTAGCGTTTGCAATATATCTTAATACTCTTTTCACAACACCAAGATGAATTTTGCTTAGACTTTCCATGAACCTCGAAAGTAAACTTGTAGTAAATATGATGTCTGGTCTGGTTGCAGCTAGATATAACAAGCTTCCCACCATGCTTCTAAAGACTGAGACATTTGCTTTCCCACTTCCATCTTCTTTAGTTAGCTTCTCATTCACCACTAAAGGTGTAACAACAGGCTTAACTTTATTCAACTAAAATTTCTTGAGATCTTCTCAAGCATATTTATTTTGAGAAATGAAAATGTCTTCTTTTGATTGACTAATTTTCATTCCTAAGAAGAAAACCATCTATTCGAGATCAAACATCTCAAATTTCTGTTGCATTTTCTTCTTAAAGTTTTCAACTTCCAAATCATCTCCTTTTGTCACCAAAAGATCATCCACATACAAGGATACAATCAACCTTACTTCTTCTTCGTCTTTCATGACATACAAAGTGGTTTCATTTTCACTCTTGAGGAAGCCTTGTTACAGCAAATAAGTGTCAATTCTACTATACCAAGCTCTTAGAGCTTGCTTGAGCCCATAAGAGCTTTGTTAAGCTTGTACATCTTCCCTTCTTGACTTGAGAATATAAAGCCTTCAGGTTGCTCGACAAAGATATCCTCCTCTAATACACCATTTAGGAATGTTGATTTTACATCTAGATGAAAGATTCTCCAATTTTCTTTTGCTGCAAGTGCCATTAAAAGCCTTAAGGTGTCATGTCTTGCTACTGGTGCAAAGGTATCAGTGTAGTCCACTCTAATTTGTTGAAGATAGCCCTCAACAACCAATCTGGCTTTAAGTTTGTTTACAGAACCATTAGGGCTTAATTTGGTTATGTAAACCCACTTAACACTTATTGTCTTATGTGTTTCAGGCTTCTCCACAAGCTTCCAAGTGTCATTATTCCTTATCATATTGATCTCCTCTTTCATGGCTTTCCTCTAACCTTTATGACTTGATGCTTCATCACAGCTTAGTGGTTCAAGAGTGACTATGTTGCAACTATCATAAATCTCTTACAGCAGGCTTGTGCCTCTCACACCATGTTCAGTATCACTATCTGAACTTTCTTCATCTTCAAGTGCCTCAATCTCAGCTTTATCTTGAAGCTTTCCTTCCTTCCAATCCCATTCAACAACTTCATCAAATTTCACATTCCTGTTAACAAAAACATTCTCTATTTTGGGATTGAAGATTTTATATCGCTTGGTGATATTGTTATAACCAATGAGATACCAACATTTTATTTCTTGTCTAGCTTGTTCCTCTTTTCTTCAGGTATGTGTAAGTAACAAACACATCTAAAAAGTCTCAAATGCTCTACTGA
The DNA here is from genome assembly GCA_949677035.1 of Omphalea diandra. Classification (NCBI taxonomy): domain Eukaryota; kingdom Viridiplantae; phylum Streptophyta; class Magnoliopsida; order Malpighiales; family Euphorbiaceae; genus Omphalea; species Omphalea diandra. Next base: position 40,742 of record CATIWR010537228.1, read on the forward strand.
TGGTTTGGTTCCATGCCACATTTCAAATGGAACCTTACCATTTAATGCTTTTATTGGTAACAAATTTAGCAAATAAGCACTGCCTCAGCCTAAAAATGCTTTAGCAAGTTCTTCTCATGCATCAAACACCTGGCCATCTCCATCATAATTCTGTTCTTCCTTCCACTCACTCCATTTTGTTGTGGAATGTACGGAATTGTGAATTGGTGCTTGATCCCTTTTTTGTCACAAATAACTTTGAAATTTTTTGAGACATATTCAGCTTCATTGTCTGATCTTAGCATTTTGATTTTATAACCAACTTCCTTCTTTGTTTGTGCTTTAAACTTCACAAACTCACTTAGCATTTCTTATTTATGTTTCAAGAAACTCATCCAGCAATACCTAGAGTAATCATCAATGAATAATAGAAAGTATTTTCTATTTTTCAAGGATGGAACACTCATAGGTCCACACATATTAGAGTGCACCAACTACAATTTCTCAGTAACTCTCCAATTGTTAATTGAGAATGACAGCTTATTTTGCTTCCCAAATTGGCAAGCTTCATAGACACCCTCTCCTTCCTCAATTACAGGTGAGCCATCAATCAATTTCTTTTGATATAACAAATTCAAATTCTCATAATTGAAATGCTCTAACCTCTTATGCCAAAGAATTTAATTATTCACCACAGTTGAATTTGCATGCAAAGTGTTCACCATTGAAATTGGGTATGCCTTCATTTTTACAACCCAGATCTGGTAGTTTTCACAATTGAAGTTGGGTGGTGTTGGGGTCGAGAATCTCTTTGAAGTCACCAACTCACTCTCAAGATGTTTAGGTCTTTTGGTTAGGTTTAAGCTCACTTATTTTCTTTCTTTTCAGCCCTTAAAGATCTATAAAACCTCTAATACTATGTCCAAATTAACACTGAATTCAAAACTTCAAGTGTTGGAACAAAGGTTTTAGAGAAAAGTTGGAACATAAACTTAGTTCCTTTTCATTCACATATGATTTTTAATACAACTCCAGCTTATATAGCTAATACAAAAAGAGTTTTTCATGTTGATTATAGCTCATAAACACCTACGCTCACACTAACACCATTTTGTCACAGAGGCATGGTTAAAGAAAATGACTAAAGGTTAAGTAGAGCAGTCATACTTAACATGGTTATGGGGTCTGCTTTGTACCAAAAATCTGCTAACAATTCTCTTCAAAAAACATTTTTTTAAAGTCTTCTAAAAGAATGTCAATGACCTACAGTTTTAAGCTTTTGTCGCTGTCGTCGAACGACTGGCAACTAAAATTCGAATTTATATCCTTAATCCTTTAAAACTTGAATGACAACTAAAATAATATTAATACTAGTCGTAATAATAAATTCTAAATAAATTTAATATTTATTTTATTAAATAATTAATTAAAATTAATATATGAATAATAATTAAAATTGAATTATTATTTTATAAAAAATATTATTAAGTAAATAAATCAATTTATAAAATTTATAATTGTGTAAAGAGTTAGTCGTAATAAATTATCTATTAATTTATATCTTAAATTTTATGTGACAATTTTAAGAGAAAATTTATTAGACTTAACTAAAGTAATTTTTAATAATTAATCAAGCAAATAATATTAAGTATTTTACAATAAAAAATAAACGTAACATACAATTGCAAATTGTATATACATATGTAAGATAATTGTAATAAAAAGTTATCTATTAATTCATATTTCAATCTTATGTGACATAATTTCAAATGAAAATTTATTAAACTTAAATAAAGTAATTTTTGGCAATCTATTAATACATTGTTATTTTCCCTTATATACTTAAAATTTTAAATAATTAATTGAATAAATTTAAATCTTAGCTTCCTATTTAAAATTTGTACTTTTTAGATTTGTAATTTTTATTTACAAGTAGTTTAGAATTTTTATTTTTTTATATAGTCTTGACTTCCTATCTAGAATTTATACTTTTTAGACTTTTTATTTCTAATTTAGAAAGTATTTTTATTCTGACAATTGAATTTTTAATTTTCTATTTAAATATTTTTTGATATAAAAATTTTTGTAACATAATGTAAAATAGTGAGACATGATAATACTATACACAGTTATTTCACAAATGACAAATAATTATTTAATGCTAACATTGATACTGGAATTAATAATATATATTAATTTTTAGCTCCATTGCAGAAAATATTTTCTATTTTCATTTTTTGTTTTTTTTGTCAAATTCTTAATTTTTATTTTTAAATAGAAAATTTAAAATTTAAAATTATCTTCATTTGTTCTATGATTTAATTTTTTAAAAAATACTTTGATAATTTTTCATTAAATATAAATTTTTTAAAGACATAAGATTTAGTCAAATAATTCTTTTTTTAAAACTTTTACAATCAACATCACCACCAATAAAGAGATCAAAATAAAATATAAAAATTATTATTAATTGCAACATAAGTTGTTAATTACAATATATATATATATATATATATTCTCTTATTTTCTCAATGTTTTTAATTTTGAAAAATCAATCATGAAATGCTTAGACTATCAAGTTTTTAATTTCATAAATAAACAAACCACCTAATTATTCTGATTAATTTCCTCAAAAAAAAATCTGACTAAAGCTAACTAAAAGATCACATGAAAGCCAAAAATCATTAATTATAAATTGCTACTTAATCTGAAGTATGAACAATCGCTACATATGGTTATTTAGACAATTCTTAATTCAAAAGTCTACTGCTTAAGAAACATTGAGTTTTCAAAAAAAAAAAAAAAAAAACTAGATAAAAGAATGCAAGAATTTTAATTGCTAAATGTACACCTCTCCCTTTAGTTTCGTAACCATTAATTTTATTTCGAATGAATCCTTAATATCAAGTATAAGATTTTGGACGAGCCATACGACGAAATTCTTTTGAATTTAACTATATTTATATTGATATGACAAATCATTGTTAAATCTTTTATATACATATACCTGATTTTATAATAAATATAAAAATTAATTTTAATCTTTTATATACCTTTCGTTTATTATTTTAATTTAATATTCATTAAGTTTTAAATTCATATACATGTATTATAAGCATTTTATTAATAATTTACTCATTTTTTTTAAACACTTTTAACTATATTCACTATTCATTATTCTATTGTTAAATTAACTAAATACTCCATTCATTTCAAAATTTCAGTCTACAATTTTTTTTTATCCATCATAAACTATACTTAATTTATTAGTTACCTATTACACCTCTATTTAATACATTGTTATTAAAATTTTGCAAACATCAAAACTTTAATGCACTTATTTAAAAAGTGAACAAAATTAATTTTTGACATGATAAGTAATTTCTCACCACTTATTGAAAAATTAAACAAAATTTCTCATCATTTCAAACCGAGTAATTGGAGGGTAAACTTCAATGTGTGAAAATTATTTGGCACATATTTTCAAACTGAATTTTTCTCAATAAAAAATTTGAAACATATTTGTAAATTCACTTATTTGGTTTATATTAACCAACTTTGTAATATTAATTATCTTTAATTTTATATTAAAGAATTATCAATTTCAAAAATATTTATTATTATTTATTTTAATATGAATATGGAGGTATATTTAAAAAAAGAATATAAAACATCTATTTTAACCATGTTATTTATATTTTCTTAATATGTATGTAAAAACAAAGTAGACTGAAAATTTAAAACTGAAGGGGTAACACATTTTTCTAGTTATATTATCTATTTTATTTTTGTTAACAATCACAAATCAATAATTTATTAAAATTGTAATTAAATATTTATTTAAAATATAAAGAGAAATACGGTGTATGTAATGTGTGGATTTTAAACTAATTTATTTAACATGATAAAATATCGACAACAAGCATTTATCTTCTTCCTAATAAACAAAAAGAAATAAAGACTTAAATCATTGACTGTCTGTACTGCATAAGGAGTTGGATACCTTGTTAGGCCATAAAAGTAGAATCCAGTGGCTATGTGTACTCATCCTCAAAAATGCTAAATAATGGACTGCGAAGGTACCTTGTTGTCTGCACTATCCTTTGCATCCTTGCCAAGGATAGTCAGAGTACAGATTCCTATTTCTCTATTTTTAGCAGCAAGAAGTCCAATAAGAACTCATCACACCATCTCTTTAGCTTCGTTGCCAAATCACAAAAAAAAGATAAATCAATCACTCATGTTCTGCTAATCTTGTTTAGAAATATTTTGAATCACGTGTTTTTATTTAAATTTATTAGAATAGTGTAATAACAACGCTTCAAAACAACTTATCACTCTCTCGAGCTATTTTAATTTTATAACTTTGTTAATATATTATCAGTTAAATTCAATTTTTTGTCATAAACAAAAACAAGTGCAACTCATTAAATAAATTAACTCAGCCAAAAGGCACTACACAACTATCATTTGATTATGAAATATATACTAAAAAATTGAAAATAAAAGATATAATTATAAGGGAATATCATCAAGCTTATTTGGCTATTTGTGATGTGTTTTCCTTAAGAGAAAAGACATGTATTATAAGAAAATATGATCAGTTCTGAGGAGATAAGATTAATTTAATAAAACAACAAAAAGAAAAACATAGATAATATTCTAATTAAATGAAATAATGCTAAATATATGAATATATTTTCAAACATGCTTCTTTTATAAATGAGATCTTAGAAAATATTTTTTAGTAGGTTTCTACAAAAGATATAAATTAGAGACAACAGAAAACTCTTCTCTAATTTTTCACAAAATTCTATTTTATGGAAAATTATCATCATTTCTGACAACAGCTTTTGTTAGTGTGTTGGAACCAAGATAGCTGTTTTAGCCCCATGCGATCAAAATTTAAATGACATATTTATGGAAACTACAAGTGTTTTTTAGCATCCTGTAATAACAAGTATTAGTCAAGGTTTTATAGTCAGGTTGTCGTCTCCTTCGTTTGAACAACAAGATCACAAAAATAGGAACCATAAGCTACCTCGTTTAAATTGTATCACAGGAGGGGTGAAATACGAACACAGGTTATTAGCCCAATCTCTTTGATCTTTAAAACTTAAACGAGTTGAACTACCAATTAATTCTAGTTTCTTAGCCTCAAATGCCAATAAAAATGTTAAAATCTCGTAATTCATTCAACTTTGAACCACCATCCGGGTACAATCGATCAACTCATTGGTTCAAAAATTTGATAATATTCTATTACTAACAATTAAGAATCGGATCTAATTTAATACAACCAGCTTCATGCTAGTCCACCAACTCAAAAAGGAGTTCATTCCTTGGGTATACCGAGAGGCTAGAAACCTGCATTTGGTGTAGACCATGATAAAGTTCCCGGATCATGTTTCTTTCAGTCTCCCCTCTCTGAATTACTCTCCCCCCGCCCTACAAAAAAAAAAAAAAAAAAAAAAAAAAAAAAAAACATATCAGCTATATATGTGTATATAAGATAAAACTCCGCATTCCTATTTTGAAAAAGAAAATAAAATATAGAAATTTAGCACTTTATTGTCGCAAATTACATTTCTACAACTACGTTTGCGTCTCCAAATGAGTGGTGGTCCACCTTATTAATATAAGATTGAAAAATAGTGAAAAGAACTGAAGGAGGAATTCATGCTAATTCGGTTTCCATCAGCAGGAATACAATAGAATACTAGACATCCAGAACTGGTTAGTTTTCGATGCAGTGAACAAATTGTGCGCGCGACATATGGATTAATTGCTTTTCAATAGCTCTAAATTGTAATACGATGCTAAAAAACTTGGTAATAAAAGAAATTTAGATTTTATTTGTAAGCGGGTTTACTTACTCCTCACCTTGTTTATCAAGATTCTGATTAAACATAAGGCTGAGGACAAAGGAAACCCCCCAAAAAAATAGCAAATAAAAAAAGAAAGATTATGAATTAGACTCAGTCAGGCAGGTTCAATTTTTTATTTCTCTCAACAAATGACTACAATATGCAATGCTGGACAAATGCCAGGTAAAAACTTGTGAATCTTTTAGGGAATTAAAATCCGGCTACACTGCACCTTATTTGGGAAAAAATCACCTAGAATAAGACATTAACCCTTGAAGTTTACGTTCCATATCTAATAATTCGCGTCCAAATATATATATATATATATATATATTCTGCCCCTCATCGTCTTCATCATCTCTCCTTAGCAATGACCAAGAGGATGAACTTTTCCAATCTCATTTTGCACCGTATGTTGCCTTGGCTACTGTTATTTCTATTAGGAAGTAGCAATGAAGTCTCAGAAAGTGAACAACTTGAAACCTACATTATTCACATGGACCATTCCCACAAGCCTGCGTCCTTCTTAACCCACGAAGCATGGCACCTCCATACCCTTAAGTCATTATCTCATCCAGTTGATGAGAAAAAAATGTTTTTGTACTCCTACAACCATGCCATGCATGGCTTCAGTGCAAGGCTCACGCAATCTCAATTAACTGAAATTGAGGAATCTCCAGCTCATCTTGCTACATATCAAGAGTCCTTCGGCAAGCTATTTACCACCTACAGCCCCAAGTTTCTTGAACTAAACCACAAGCATGGCCTGTGGCCTACAGCATCATATGGCGAAGGAGTGATCATAGGAATTCTTGATACGGGAATTTGGCCAGAGAGTGAGAGTTTTAATGACAGAGGGATGCCATCAGTGCCCCACAGATGGAAAGGACAGTGTGAGAATGGCACTGCATTTAGGCCTACTAACTGCAACAGGAAGCTCATTGGAGCTCGATCTTTCAGCAAAGGACTCATAGCTGCAGGCAGAAAAATTTCCACCGAGTATGACTATGACTCGCCAAGGGACTTCTTCGGACATGGTACACACACATCATCCACAGCAGCAGGTAATTATGTGCCTGGTGTAAGTCACTTTGGATATGCAAGAGGCACAGCCAGAGGTTTAGCACCACGTGCTCATGTTGCCATGTACAAGGTCCTCTTTGCAACGGATTCACAAGAGAGTGCAGCAAGTGATGTTCTTGCAGGCATGGACCAAGCAATTGCTGATGGGGTCGACATCATTTCTCTGTCACTTGGTTTTACTCAGCAACCTTACTTCAAAGATGTTATTGCCATAGCTTCTCTTTCAGCAATAGAGAAAGGGATTTTTGTTGTATGTGCAGCTGGTAATGATGGAGGCCATAACACAACCTATAATGGTGCTCCTTGGATTTCAACAGTAGGAGCTGGTACACTTGATCGAAGTTTTACTGCTATTATGACTTTGGAAAATGGATTGACAGTTGAGGGAACATCATACTTCCCAGAGAGCATTTATATTACTGATGCTCCTTTATATTATGGCAAAGGCATTGAAAACAAAGCAATCTGCTACTATGGCGCGTTCAATCATAGTGAGGTTCATGGAAAGATAGTCCTCTGTGATAATACAACAAAAATTGACGTGGAGGGACAAAAGGAGGAGCTTGATAGGGTAGGCGCATATGCTGGAATATTCATGACAGATTTGCCACTTCTGGATCCAAGTGACTACACTATTCCCTGCCTGGTTCTCTCAACTGCCTCTGGGGCTCTTGTTAAAGGGTATGCAGCTGGCGTAACTACACCAAAGGTCAAGAATATGAGATTCATGTCCACCAACTTGGGTACCGAACCAGCACCCCAAGTGGCCTATTTCTCTTCAAGAGGACCGGACCCAATTAGTCCAAAAGTTCTGAAACCGGATATTCTGGCTCCAGGAGTGGATGTGCTAGCAGCAGTTGCACCAAACAAGCCATATATAGAAATGCACAGATATGAAGTAGCAACAGATTATGCACTGCTTTCGGGCACATCAATGGCAGCACCCCATGTCGCTGGAGTGGCAGCTTTATTAAAAAACCTCCATCCTGAATGGAGCCCAGCAGCCATCCGATCTGCCATTATGACCACCTCATATACAGTGGACAACACTCATGCAATTTTGAAAGACCAATGGACTAGTCTTCCAGCCACACCTCTAGATTTTGGGGCTGGGCACATCAATCCAAACAAAGCTATGGATCCTGGACTTATCTATGACATGGGTTTGCAAGACTACATTGACTTCCTATGCGGCCTTGGCTACACTGAAAAACAGATGAGTGCTGTTACCAGACAAAGTCAATGGAATTGCAGCAAAGAGCCAATCGACCTAAACTACCCATCTTTTATTGCCATATTTACCAATGAAAGTGGCTCTTCATCAGTGAAGAAATTTAGCAGGGTCGTGACAAATGTGGGAAATGACGCAGCTTCTTACAAGGCAACTCTAGAGATACCTCCAGGAATGACAATCACAGTAGAGCCTAGCACCTTGTCCTTCACTGAGATATATCAGAAGCAAAGTTTTTCACTGAGCGTAAAGATGAATAAAGATGCGGCAACAGTGGTCTATGGTTATCTCAAATGGATTGATCAGCTCGACCACGTAGTGTCCAGTCCCTTAGTGGCTATCAAATTATAGCTGACCGCTTATTCCTGCATTATTCTCTGCTAAGAATACGACATCTATGTGAAAGAAGGACATAGTTCTCAATTTGAATCTATTTCACAGAGGTTAACATTCTTGTAGAGCAATCACTATGATAATTATCTAAAGCACCAGACCAATATCATAAAGAACAAAACTGGTGTCTGGTGGTGTCACAGAACAAAAGTAATTATTTCACACATACTAATACATTTCTGAGAAGAAATTAAACGAAGCAACAAGACCGTAAGAGCGTATTGCCCAATTGAATTAAAGCTATTGTGTATACAAAGCGCAAAAGAAGAGCAAAGAAGTACTCAACTTTTTAGGAGATTGATTGAAGCTTGCAGTAACGACAAATTGCAATCACTGCTCAATCATCAAAGCCGAAGCGCATTATAATTGTCAAAGTCGATATTGATCGCAAATTTAGGTCAAAGCAACTTGAATGAAGCGTAGAGCATTAGGTTTTGTCTAGAGTGGGCAAAGTTAAACGATGTCTGTTTATCCATCTATATTCATCTTTGATAAATGAGTATAATAAATGGATTATAACTTATTTAATCCTATTAATATATAGGTGATATAAGTGAATAAGATACTACTATTTATCCTTTTTTTTTTAATTCTAGTTTTTAATAATTTTATACAATTTTATAAAATATAAATAAATACATACATCACTAAAAATAAATATTATATTATTATTTATATAAGTGATGTAAAAAAATTTTATTAATAAAATTTTTTTATTTTAATAATAAAATTATTTAATATAAATAGGGCAAAACTTTATAATGACGTTAAAAAATTATTTATTTTTAGAATTTCTATATATAAAATATAATTTTAATTTTAAAATAAATATTTTCTCATAATTTATTTATAGAAAGACATTCCATGATAATATGAGATTTGTAATAATTTGATAAATATTTTTTCTTTATTAATAAAGAAAATAATTATATTAGTGAAAATATTTTTCATGAATTATTTGTAAAATGATTTAAATAAAAAATAAATTAGAATATATAGTTATAACTAAATCAAATTTTATCAAAATTAATAAAAATTTTAAATGAATCCCTAAAATTATATAGCATTTTGTATTTATTATAACAAGAATTTTGATCATTAATATTTGAATGGCTAGAGACAATGAATAGTGATAGAATCAGATTCTCAAGAAAGAGAATAAATACAGCAAGAGAGAACCAAAATTTTTATTATATCAATTTGTTTTTTAACCTTTCCAATCGCGTGCTTCTCACACACACCAATCTGATCAAAATAGAAGCTTGTTGGGCTTATTAAGCAAATTAAAGGGTTGGTTTGGCGTAAATAGTTAATTTAGATTTATAAAGTAGTTTCAGAACAATTCAGAGGTCAAATAGGCCCTTTGTCCGCTTTCACTTGTTGGATCTGTTTACTATTTTAATATTAATAAAGAACAAAATCACTGTATGGTCCTTAAAAAAAAAAAAAAAAAGGAATCACGCGATTCCTAGCAGCGATTTTAGCATGGCAAGGCATTCAGCTTTGCATGCCTCACATTTTTAAGCTAATGGCTCATATTGGGTAGAGATTGGATCCTTAAAAAATTGTTTAGATGGATTTAAAAGCGCTAAACCTAGAGAAATGAATCAACAAAGTGACAAACATTCAAAAAACAGAACAAGTAAGACCACCAAAAGTGGACATGAGGAATGCTACTGTGCGTCTTGATCTATTGAAGGAAAAAGAGAGAAAAGCGCATTACACCTTTTTAATTAAGACCAGAATCAGCAAATCAAGGGAGAGGGGTCCATGATGCCGTATCCCTTTTTCATTTCTAGCTGTCAAGATTTCTTTTGTCACAATCTTTAAAAAAGTTTGTGGGGAGAATGCAATTGTGATGCATGTGAATTGTAGGACCCAAGTTTCCATAGTCATTAGCAATATAATTTGTCTTAGTCGAGAATTTATGTTCAAATATTCAAGTTCAGAATCGTTTAAGCTGGTCTATCAAGTAAATGTTGTGGCATGTACTTACTCTTCCTTTTGGTCATTGACCGATTGGCAGCTATCTCTGATACTAGTTCTTTGTCGGTGAGACAACGAACTGTTCTGAGATCATGCTGACCAGAAACACTTTGAGATGTTGTACCCTAACCTCCACCCAAAACAAAACCCCCACCCGGCCCACCAAAAATAAAAGTGGGGAAACGTACATTATATAGTATGATGAGGTTGCATGAACATCTGATATGCATACCGCAAAATGGATAATCTTAAAAATTTTTACCAACTTGATCGTTTCTTAAACTGATGAAACACAAGAAACAGTAAAATAATAACCAATAATAAAATTACAGACCAAATGTGCAAACTTTCACATTTTGAGATGCAATGGGATTCCCATATTAATAATGATGGGAGTAACAATATTAAACCAAAAATTCAGATCCCACAACTTTTCGGAGTTAATTTGCGAGAGTAATGACGTTGAAAATGGTGAAATATAGCTTTTACAAAACAGATATACATGAGTTAACTTTGGGTGCCACAGAATTCTCGATGAATTACAGCCAGTGATATGCAGGGCCAGGTGCAGGCAGACAAAATTCAGATTTCATAAATATCATTAGCACTATGCTATTAAGACGACCCATCAAGGAAATAGCACTTAAGATATCAATTACATTGCCAACAGACAACGTACAAGATGCTACATAATTCTACACATTCTGCTAACTTGTAACAATAGGGATCCCATATACAGGTAGATGAATGATATTTGTATATGCCAGCTCTGAATGGGAAGACTGAACAAAAAAACAAGATGAATTGGTACATCTTTTACATGATGTTTGGGAAGGCTACTTATTGTTCTTCAAGCTCTTGTTTTCTCCACAATGATCTATTCGTTTGCACACCACTTTCATAACCACTGCTGTCACCTGATTCATTTACATGCTTATCCGTTTTTCCACTATCACGGTGAGATCGCCCATGTTCCCTTCCAGTTCTGCGGTCCTGAAATTAAGAACAAAAGGACAATCATGAATGAGAAACCAAGATGCACATAGGGAAACAACATATCAAAGTTGTTTGTTCGAAGCATGATTGTGCACCTTGCTTGAACTTTCAACAAATATATAAATAAATAAAGGGGACAAAGCACTAGCAATTTCAGAACAGAAACAATAAAACATGTAAAGAGAAATCTAACAAGGTGTAGCTTAATAATGAACTCCAAGATAGAAACCTATATATGAAAATAATTAGTAGCCCATGCTAACTTACATCTCGTAATGGTAATTCATCAGCTTCAAGCAGGTGTATCACGTGTCCCATCTTCGGCCTCTTCTGCGCATTTGGGTCCACACATCGTAAAGCTACTAAAAGGGCACGCTTCAATGCCCTTGAAGAAGGCTTCTCCGGCAGCCTAGGATCCAAAACTCCCTCTGCATTTCGATTTGTAACCATAGTTTTAAGCCATTCAACTAGGTTCACCTGAAAGTTAAATTCATCAACAAATATAAAGAGGATATTACACAGAAGTTGAAATATGTCATTAAGTGAATTTGTTGAATACAAACCTCTCCTGGAGGACGGCTATAATCAACTGGGTTTCTTCCAGAAATGATTTCCATTAGAAGAATTCCAAAGCTGTATACATCACTTCTTTCATTCAGCATGCCTGTACTAGCATATTCTGGAGCTACATATCTGTTAAAAAGTAAGAACAGAAATGTCATTCTATATTGATAAGTGCATATTAAATAAATGCCAACTGAAAGGAAAATTCCGTTTGAGAACACACCCAAATGTGCCCATTACACGAGTGGTCACATAGCTTCGCTCCGAGCCTAAGAGTTTTGCAAGACCAAAATCAGAGACTTTAGCATTCCACTGCTTATCCAGTAAAATGTTGCTTGACTTGATATCGCGGTGAACAACCTTTGGCTCAAGCCCTTCATGCAAATATGTCAGCCTATATTTTAATCAAGTTTTAGTCACAACAAACAATCAGAAAGCGGGAAAACATCAAAGAATTGAAGCTATTAAGATATGAATCAATACCCTTTTGCTGTTCCAAGTACTATGTTCATACGAATCTCCCATGTAAGAGGGCTGCAAGGCCCAACATCTCCATGGAGCCACTGTTCCAAGTTTCCATTGTCCACATACTCATAAACAAGCATCCTAAAACAACCATGAAATTTATTCAGTGCAACAATACAAAACAATCAAATAAAGCCCGGAAAGATAATTACTTCTTCAAATATTATGGAATTCAAAGCAAGAATAAGAGAGAGATTTGGACTTTCAATACATGCAAATCAAGATTGAGAGTTTAAAGAAGAAAATCAAAGTACCTATGAGCTCCTTCAGCACAATAACCAAGCAACCTCACCAAATTCTTGTGCCGTACACGTCCAATTGCTTCTACCTCTACCTTAAACTCCTTCTCAGCTTGTCCCCTGAATCAAGAAGGAAACAGACTTTAAACCTTAACAACTCTTCAACCACCAAAATATCCAACATTAGCCAAAACCCATAAAAGGAAAACTTCTAGTAATGACACCGTACCTGTTGTTAAGCAAATTTTTAACAGCAACTTCGGTATTATCCTCCAAAACACCACTATAAACAATCCCATACCCACCTTCCCCAATCACATTATCATCCGCAAACCCATTAGTAGACACCTCAAGCTCCCTAAGAGTGTACCAATGGCCCCACCCCAAATGCGAAACCTCAGGCACCGCAATCACGGCACCACCCTGGTCACCAGAACGAGTTTCCCCGCTTCCATGACCCGACCCACCTGCCCGGTCCGGGTACGAAATCCTATGATCCTTCCCAATCTCAATGTGAATTCTGTTCCGCTCACCACCACTACCGACAGGACTAGTCTGATGAGTCTCCTCTTCATGATGGTGCAGAAGCAGAATAGGGTCCGATTCCGGAAGCGGATCAGGGCTGAGGAGCTTGGACGGGTCCGGAGTCGGGTGGGAATGATCAATCCGGATCTCCTGGATTTCTTTGGAGACATTGGGGATGGTGGGGTTGTTGAATTTAGAAGAAGAAGAGTTGTTAGTTTTGTTACGTTTAGATGTGAACCAAAGAGAGATAAGAAAAAGAACAAGAACTATAGCAGCTCCTACACAGATACCAAGAACTACCCATAAACGTAAACCAAAAATTGAAGTTTTTCTGGATAGCTGATCGTTCAAGAATGCGTTGTTTGACATTTGCTCTCTCTTCTTCTTGCACTCAACTAGTATAGGAGAGACAGAGTATGAACAGCAAATAGTAGAATGGTAATAAAGAATTGATATTTACGAAAACAAGCGGAATGGGGAGAGAATTATGAGTGGGGCTTGAGACAGAGAGTAGGGGAGCAGCTGGCACTGATGGGACTTCTAGAAAGGAGGAATGGAATCAGTCATTATTGTTTCCAGCGAGTGACTGTGGCTGTGTAATTAATGGGGCAATTTATGGATTGTGGTGTTTTGGTGCTATGTTATCTAGTCTAAAGCAGTCATACGCACTAGATTAGCGGAGGTACACAAGTCTCATTTGCATTTATGTTAATTGTCACGCCACTTGGGTTTTTGGGTTGGTGTTGGCGGAACTCTTCTGTTCTGTTGATTTTAGATGCTTGGCTAAATTAAATTCACATTTGGATAATTTAAAATAAGATAAAGACGGGAGCATTATGTGCCAAAATATAGCATTATTACACTTGTTGCTTTATGATTTTTTTCTTTTGACCAATAATTAATTCTTTGGAAACATATGGTTGCCGAACTTTTAAAAAAAATAATTGAAAAATATTAAATCATGATATTTAATTTGTATCAGAATATTATATTCTTTAAACGCTATATTAATCATTATGTATGTACATCAAAAAGAATTTTTATCTCAAGAAATAAAAAAATTATTGCTCTATTATATAAATATATATTAATAAATATATTTTTAACTAATATAATATGTAGACATATACAATCTCATATAGATTTTTATTTAAAATAAAATTTATTGATTTATTTATTATAATCGTACTCGAAATAAAAATATAGAATATTATTTGATTTTAATTAAAATAATTATGTTTTTTATTAATTTATTGAATATTTAGATTATTTTTAATTTTTTATTATTATAAATTATATATTTTAAATTATTATTATGTTACAATTAATAAGTATTTTTAAAGGTAAGATAGTGTGATAGAATAATATTTCACATTTCAAGTTCTACTCCACGGCCTATTATACATCCTCAATCAAAGAAAAAAAAAAAAGAGTATCCTAGGCTATAATATATAATAATAAGTGGGAAAGATGGGTTTTGCCTTTTGCTATGGACATTTAGGTCTTTCATTAATTGGATTTCCAATGAAATCTGGACCCAGACATTAGGACTATATTTTATTCACATCTTTCATGATTTTCACTTCACTATGGCATTTTTTTAATTTTCTTAATATATATATATATATATATATATATATATAACCAAAAAAAAAAAGGAATAAAAGTATTTGCCCTGTCAAATTGGCATATATGTGCCAAAAGACAGTTAACAGTAATATGGGTTGTCTGCTCGGCCTCAATACTAACCCTTGACGAATGTGGGCCCACAGCCTGCAATGTGCATTGCCTGCCATCACTACCTTAAGAACAGAAAAATTGAAATGCTTTTTTTTTTATTTTTTTACAAGAGTGAATTCATAATTAGTTGAATCAACGTCAGGATGTAGAAAAATTGAACTGCTAACCTTGCCAAAATAAACTCTACATCCATATTTTTTGACCTCCAGATTGATAGTTGTTGCTCTCCCCCCCACCCCCCCAAAAAAAAAAAAAATTGTACAACAAAAAATACTTAATATCTTCTATTTTGTCAATGGCCTAATATATTAGGAGTTCAAGTATTTGCCTCGGTTAAAATTCCAACACATCCATTTTTTATGAGAAAAATCATAGATGAAGGTAAATATTGCTCACTAATCTTTGATGAAAGAATGCTGCACCTTGAAACTAAAGAAAGTGAAATTGCGTTTGCTTCTTTTCACTACGTAAAAGCTCATGTCTTGCCACTCACCACCTTCACATATTTTTTCCCCCAAAATAGAAGAGAGTAGGTTAATTCCTTTGCCTCATGAAATCTCTAAAAATATTTAATACCTTTTTTTTTTTTTTTTTTTTGCTTTGAACATAGGGAGGAAAACGAACTTTGAGTTACCCATAGAGAAATAGCTTTACTTCTATTATTAAATTAAGGTATCAATTAAAGGAGTTGTTTTTTACTTTTTAGATTGATTAGTTCGTTAGCATGTGTTATATATGTAATTTTAGAATTTTTTATTTTTATTTATATCATTATTTTTATAACTAGATAAGTCATATTCATTCCATTAATTTTTTTATTTGACATATAAAATAAAATAATAAAAAATTACATTATTATATTATTATACTCCATTATTAACAAAAGAGAGGGAGAGAGAGAGAGAGAGAGAGAAAAGGATAATCATAGCATCATAAATTCATTTTGCCAGTATCATATAGTATTAGTAATCAAATGATGTTTGAATCATAAATTCAGATTTGTGATCGCATTTTGAACTAAATCAATTTGTTTAATTTTATTTGATATGAGTACTTATTTTGTTTAGAAATTTCTAATCAAATTAACACTTTATTTAGAAGACTTTTTTAACAATAGCACTTCTGTTATCAATGGAAAAAAGAAATTCAAGTTAATCTTAAAGATTTCAGTTTTTTAATTAACATTCATCTTATGTATTTTCATCATAATTTTTCATAGGCTACCATAATTATATTATTATTTTTATTATTTGACGACCAAGATTTAGGAATCTTAATAATCACATATGATATCACCACGAGTTAAAATCTACATTGAGAACTTGTATGGATAAAATTTATACTATTGAGAGCAGCAAAAAAAAAAAACTATATAATCTCAACTACTTAACACAGAAAAAAAAAATACAATCTTAAGCAATTTAATTTAAAATAATATAAAATAGTATATCCTTGGATGGCTACGAAACTGGATAGACATGGAATAGAAAATTAACAATGACAATTAATAAGGAATTGAATAAAGTTGATACAAGAAATTCTTACACCAAAATTTTGAAACAAAAAATTAAAATTTCATGTCTTCTACCAATATAATAACAAAAGATTATTGAAGACATTATTTATAATTCATATAGGCTACTAAAGGATTCAAAGGTCCAATCTAAGTAATTTTTAAAACAAATATAAAATATGATCATTGGCGAAACGGGACTTCAGCCCCTTGGCCGCCGACGAGATATAAAGGTGGGATTGGATGTAAGGGTTTAGCTCCAAGAGAAGAAAAAAAAAATATCTAAAAAAGGGGTGCAAAAAAGAAGAAGATCCCATAAATTATTATTATTATAAGGTTTTCCTCACTCAAAATGACAGAGTGATCAAAAAAAATTTTTGTCACTTACTCAAAACAACATCATTTTAAGTAAGTGACTAAAAAAAATGGCAAGAGACCAATTTAAGTTCTCTCACCCATCCCCCTCCCCCTTTCTTTCTTTTTTTTTTTTATTTCATTTCTTTTTCTTTTTTGGCTTTTCTTTTTTTCATTTCATTTATTTTTCATTTTCTTTTAATTTTTTTGAAAAGAAGAATAATATCAATAACTAAAATATGTACCATGTAAATTAAATTTTCCTATTCATAATTAAATTAACTTTCACAAAATACATAACTTAACTTAAATTAAATTAATTCTCTTAAATATAAATATAATATCCCATTTAAATAATTAATATTAAATTTTACTTAAATTAAATAATAAATCATCAATAACTAATTACTTCTCATGATATAAAATATATCTCATAAATAATTTGATTTTTTAAAATTAATAAAAATTATTTATACATAAATAACTTTATTTCTCATAATTAAATACTTTAAATTAAATCAATTTATATAACATTCAACTTACTCAATAACTCAAATAAACTTAAATAACTTAATATCTTTAACATAAATTAATTAAAATTCTTAAATATTTATTTAGCATAATTTATTCATATAATACAATTAACATTAAAATAATATACTCATATTAACAAAAATAATTTCACAAATTCTTTTAACATAATTAATTCCCAAATGTAATTGACATTAAAATCATTAAAACCATATCTTCATATTAACATAAAGCAATTTTCATATTTTTCTTGAATCTTAATAAAATTCATACTTAAATAACTAATTTCATGTCTTTAAATCTTTAATCATTAAATATATTTGTTTATATATGCTCAATTTAAAAATATTATATATCATCACATACTCATTTACATTTAGTTTCTTAAATATAACATATGTATTAAATATAACTCTTTAAATTTAAATCATAATAAATAACATAAACCTTAATTAAAACAATAATCTCTTCAATATAAAATCATTTCTCTTTAAAATACTTATATATACATTAAATAATACCCTTAAATATATTAAAATATATTTTAATTATTATTAAATCATTAAAATTCATAATTATATATATAAAATAGGAAAAAAATATTCTTAAAATAACTTAGGTTGTCTGAATTTTCTAGAATCATATTTCAGACCTTACAAAATATTTCTCTTTTAAAAAATAGATTTTTTATAACATCTTCATCCACACTCATTGACATTATCACATGAACATATTCATTGCATAAATGATATGAAAATCCCACATGAACATATGCATTGGATAAATGATCATTTAGATACATGAATTGGATAAGCACAACGATGACACATGTACCATTGCATTTGGGACACTTGAACATATATGTAATGTTTGTGTAGTTGCATGACAAATTGTTTTATGTTGTGTGCATGTTATAACATTATAAATAATGGTGTTATAGAGCTTATTTTAAAGTATAAGGAGCATCTATGAATTACGAGATAGATGAAGGTACTTAAGGAATGAAGAAAAAAGACTAAAAGAGGAAAGTGAATTTTCAACCAATAGGAATGCAACACCATGATTTTGTCTTATTACAATAGGTTTACAAGTGGAATTTTTTACCCTTTAGGATCAGAATACAGAGCTTAGACATGAGGTACAACAAAAGAAAAAGAGAGCTAAGGAAGAAAGAAAGGAAAGAAGAAGAAGGAGAGGGAGAAGAGTAAGCTCCTAAGGAGGAAGCCTAAGGTTTTCTGGTTCAGGGACAATAGGTAAGTTAATTTATCTTTTTCTTAAATGAAATTAACCCATCATGACATGTTAATCATGCATAGTATTTGAGGTAGAACTCTTTGATGGGAGTTGAAATTCAAAAGAACAAGAGTTGATTGTGTTAATTTTGTTGTTAGAGCAAAATTTTATACCCACAATTTCATAACCCTAGAAGAGAAATTAGAGACAGTACAAAACACGAAAGTTGTAGCTTTATGCCTCATCTAAATGCATATGAGACAGTTTTGCTTGATTTGGTGTGTGTGAGGAGTTATGGCTCCTTCATTAGGGTTGGTTCACAACCAACTAAAATCACCTCAGTCTTTTTGTTTTCTTATATTTTGATGGCCTAATGGTCTGATTTTGAAAAAATGTAAAATATGAAATTTGTAGGGTTATATCCCCCTATAAACACCTATAAAACAATTTGGATTGATTTATTGTGTGGAAAGAGATATGACTCATTGATTGTGATTGACCTTATACCCGGATGAAACCTTACCTGTCTTTTAATTTTGTTTTCCAAGAATTTGATAGCCATAGATTAGGAATTTGGTGATATATTAAAATTGGAAGTTGTATATTTATATATTATCTACATGACTATAAAATTTTTTGCCAAATTTTATATGGTTGTTGAGATATTGCTCCTTTATTATGACTGATTATCTCCATGTTGAAAATCTGTTCACCCTGAGATTGGTCATTTGTTTTGGTGATTTTATAGACTAAATTAGACAATGAGTAAAATATGAATAATGTTCCTTTATGTGTTGTGTAACTTTTGGTAAATCGGTTTTACAATTTGAGATATACCCAATATAAGACCTACTCAGACTGAGATGACATTGAAATAGAGCAAAATTCAAAAATTCACCCCATTTTTCTGTGTGTCTTATATTGTCCTGAAATTTGAATATGTTGTATCATTATGTGTCTAGTTTATTTGAAAAAAAAATTATGAAGTCATTTGGATAAGTATATCTAGAATTATTATTGTGATAGTGTAAAAAACTCAGGCTGCCATATAAGGAAAAACATGCATAAACACTAGGTCCACTTGCATGGATCATGTCATAGTTGCATACCAAGCATTCATAATCATTTTGGCATACTTATAACCATGTATGTATCAAATGTTAGGATATCAACATTTTGAGGAAGCCCTAGAGAGAAAACCAAATCTATCGTAAAGGTTGGTTACATCAAAAGATAAGTAAAAACCGTAATTAGATTCTAATGTGTATATGTATGATAATCTTATGATGTGATTATGTCCTATTACATGTATATGTGATTGAATTGTTACCTTTTACATATGAATACAAGTCAAGCAAGAATTATATGGTCTTAATATATGTGATTAAATTGTTACCTTTTACATATGAATACAAGTCAAGCAAGAATTATATGGTCTTAATGATTACTTGGTATACCATTATTATGAACACTTGTCTATGGAACTAAAAGGATGTTATGACTAGTTTGTTAAACACTTGCAAATCACTTGGAAGATGGACTAATTTGTCTCATTGGCACATGTTATGGATCATGGTTCACTTGTTATATGTTGGCCAACAAAATCAAATGTCACTTGAATCACATGAATTCCTGGAAGCAGTGTTTGCCTTGCAAGGTCACGACACAAAAATAAATCTATTGCACTTGCACTTGCATAGTCAATTGTTATACTTGTAATGTATCATGATGATATTCTTATGTTGGTTGTGCCATAAGAATCTGACTATTGTTTTTATTCATTAAGTCGCGACTCACCAAATCGCAAATTTTTTTTTCAGATACTAAAGTATAAGATTGAACATTTTGGCACTTAGAGTTTTGCATCGAGACACATGAACCACAGGTCATTGGCTTAATTTCAACTTTCTCTTTCTTTGTATCATGTACATACATCTAGATAGGAATTAGTTTATAGTCACTGGCTCTTGAATTAGTTAACATATATGTACGTTAACTATATGTTTGATAGTGTATGTATAATGAAAAAACTTTTATGCATATGTATTTTGGACATGAATGCTATGAGTTTTGTAAATGAAAATGGTTGTTACATTTTCCCTCTATATCTTCCTCTTTTTCTATTCATCTTCACCTCCTCCCATCTTGTTATCACACCACTTATCATCAACATCTTAACTAAGCCCCCTAAAAATAATTTTTAATTTTGCCACTGAATATGATATTCTTATAATTTTATGAAATTAAGAACTTGAAATGATAAATAATTAAAAATTGAGATATAATAATACCTAATATTTAGGAAAGTAAAAATAAGTAAAAGTTCAAACATTGCATCAATCAATGTACAATCAATAATAATAATGAAATTTTGATTGAAGAAGCTTTTTTTTTTTTGGCATATAGAATATAATATATTCAAAGAGCTTTTTTTTTTTTTTTTGAAAGATAATCTTTTGAATTATTGTCAAATTAGTTAGGACTTTAAAAGTTTAATGTTTTCCTAAATAAGACTAATAGCATATATTATTTCTAAAAAATCCGGTTACCTTAAAAAATAAATAATCTCAACATTATATCAAGTTAGTTCATGGAAGACTTTTTTTTTTTTTTTTTTTGAAAGAACGGGATAATATTATCAAAACGAACGAAGAATATGCATCAACAGTTTCACCACATTTTTTCGTATATTTTATTGAAGGAAGACATTTAGTTTCTAGAATCCTAAAGAAAATGAATCTTACATTTTTTTCGTATATTTTAGTTTCTTTTGTGTTAAATCCTATTTATGTTTTTTTATTATATTTTGACCAAGGGACGTTATTTGCCGTGTTTAATTATTATTGTTATTATTATTATTATACTTTGACCGAGAGAAGTTACTTCTCCAGGTCCTATTAGGTGTTTTTTTTTTTTCTTGTACACGGTGCTAACTTTTTTTTTTATGTATAGTTTTTTTTTCGTTTTAAATTAAACCTCGTTTTAGAGAGAAATTTTTATTTCGTAATACTTAATGTTTTATAATTATCAATAAATATTAATTAATTTTTTCAATTTTACTCTTTCTTTATTTCATAATAATTAATTTTTTTTAAAGTGTATAATAATTTATAAAAATAATTAATTAAGAACATCATAATCTTTTTTATATGTAATAACACCTATTAAATATAATATTTAATATATGTGCAAAAATTTTAAAAGACATTTATTAAAAAACAGAGAGAGTATTTCTTTACAAATTACAATCAATAAAATTAAAGAGTCGAGGTATTAGATAAAATTGAAAATTAAATATTAAAAATTTTAATATTGAACCTAATCAATATGTTTGATAATTGTAACCACTAAAAACTTATTAAAATTCTTCATTGAATTTTATAATATTAATTCTGAAGATTTAATTATTAAATATATATTTAAATTTATTTAAAATTAAAACAATAACCATATAATAAAAAAATTATTTTTATAGATATATAAAAATAAGACTATAAAAGTCAATAATAATTTAATGAAATATTAGGAGTATAAAATTATATATATTTGATAATTAAATATAAAAGTATATATTTAATAATTAAATCTTAAAATTATATTATAAAACAATAATCGTATAATAAAAATAATATTTTTATAAATATACAAAACAAGAGTATAAAAGTTAAATAAAAAAATTTTTATTTGTTAGTAATAATTTAAAGTTGTATTAAAGATATAAAAGCCATTCCCTTAAAACATATTTAAAAAATTAAAAACCTAGCATTTTAAGTAGAAGTTTTAAGTTAATTATTGACTTATCATTTTAAGTAATTTTTAATTTAGTCTCAACTTTTAGGGCTGTATTATGTTACCAAATATCTTAAAATAATAAATATTGAAAATTTCAATATTAAATGATAAATTGAGTTATCAAATAATTTTTAATTATTATATTTTATTTTAATCATATGTTTTTATCAGTTTAAAAAATTACCTCCATCGTACTTTTATATGCGAAGAATTCTAGAGTGTCTCAATTATTTCAGTGCCTAACTATTTATTCAATAAAAAAAATACTATCCTATAATAACATGCTATTATAATTGACTAATTGTTGTAATCTACTATCACAGACAATCAATTATTATAATTAATAATTAATATTTATAGTAAAATTTTAATAATTAATGTTTTTAAAAACAAAGACTTAATATTTTAATATGATTAATTAAGGTTACCTATTATATTTTAATAATTTTTATTTAAATCTATAAATTTATTAGATAATATTTTATAAGTTACTATTCGAATTTTTGTTTTATAAGTCAAATTACAAGTCTAAGATCTAGTTGATAATATAATCTATTTTGGTTATGTTCAATGTAACATTCAAATTTAATAGTTTTTATTTAAAATTATAAATTCATTAGATAATATTTTGTAAGAAACAACAATCTGAATTTATGTTTTATATGTCAAACTACAAGCCTCATATATTGTTAAAAGAACAATTTTCTTTGATCCAAATTCAATTTACCATTCGAATTTTCAATTCACTAGTCAAACTATATAAGCTTCAAGTTTGGTTCACCATATAATCCACAAGATTTGGACTTAGTTTATAATATTTAATAATTCAAAAAACGCTTCTTTCATTATAGATATAAAAATCAAATATAGTCTTTTATTTTTACGATATAGAAGTTGTTGAAGATGCAATATATAATTTTATAGATGTTTGCTAATTATGTTTATATATTATTTAGTCACATTTTGAAAAAATTCACATATTGTTAATTATATTATGTAACTTTAAAGTAATTTTATACCAGTATGTAATTTTATCAATATAACGTGTAAAAGTTATCAAAATATATGTAATTCTTTTTATATTATGTAGAGAGATATACAATTTACATTTAATACTTCACAATATTACATAAAATTTATCATAATTGTGATTTATTTTATATATTTGCGAGTGTTATATATATATATATATATATATATATATATATATATATATATATATATATATATATATATATATATATTATTTAGTTATATTTTGAATTGAAAAAAATTACATATTATTGATTATAATATGTAATTTTAAATATTTGTATGTAATTTTATTAGTAAAAAATATAAAAAGTTATGAAGTATATGTAAATTTTCCTATATTACATAAAAAAATGTACAAGTTACATATAAAATTTGATAATGTTACATAAAATTCAAAACAATATGCAATTTGTTATATGCTTTTTAGTTATATTTAGAGATTATTTAGTTACATTTTGAATTAAAAAATTTTATATATTGTTAATTGTAATAGATAACTTTAAATTATTATTATTATGTTAGTATGTAAATTTATCAACAAAACATGTGAAAGGTTATCAAAACATATGTAACTCTTTTTATATTACATAAAGAAATGTATAGTTTACATATAAAACTTGAGAATATTACATAAATCTATAATAATATGTAATTTTTATATATTTATTATTTAAGTCTATAGATTATTTAGTTATATTTTTAATTGAAAAAATTATATATTATTAATTGCAATATGTAACTTTAAATTAGTTTTATGTCAATATATAATTTTATCAATATAATATATAAAAACCTATCAAATATATGTAATTTTTTTATATTACATAAAAAGATGTACAAATTACATAAAATTTGATAATGTTAAATGAAATTCACAGTAATATGCAATTATTTATATGTTTTCTAGTTATTTTTAGAAATTATTTAGTTATATTTTGAATTAAAAAAAGTATATATTGTTAATTGCATTATATAACTTTAAGTTGTTTTTATGTTAGTATGTAACTTTATCGATATAACATGTAAAAGTTATCAAAAAATATATAACTTTTTTTATATTATGCAAAGAAATGCATAATTTATATATACAATTGGGTAATATTACATAATAAAATCCACCGCATTATGTAATTTTTTTTTATATATTTACTAATTACAAATATAGATTATTTAGTTACATTTTGAAATGAAAACAAATTACATATTATTGATTATAATATGTAACTTTGAATCATTTTCATGTAGGTGTGTAATTTTATTAGTAAAATATGTAAAAAATTGTGAAGTGTATATAACTTTTTCCATATTACATAAAAGTATATATAAGTTACATATAAAATTTGATAATATTTCATAAAAGTCATGGCAATATGTAATTTGTTATATGTTTTCTAGTTATATTTAGAGATTATTTAGTTAGATTTTGAATTAGAAATTTTTACATATTTTAATTGCAATAGGTAACTTTGAATTATTATTATGTTAATATGTAATTTTATCAATAAAACATGTAAAAGATTATCAAAATATATAACTCTTTTTATGAATAAAAATGTTTATATCTTTAGGTTTAGGGATGGCCACGGTTCAAGAATCGTCGGTTTTGGTTCAAGAACCAATGATTTACGGTTTCACCCTATTGAAATAGACTAGTTTGAATAATATTAAAAAAAATAGAAAAAGTTTGAACATAA
Organism: Omphalea diandra; assembly: GCA_949677035.1. Lineage (NCBI taxonomy): Eukaryota > Viridiplantae > Streptophyta > Magnoliopsida > Malpighiales > Euphorbiaceae > Omphalea > Omphalea diandra. Next base: position 66,022 of record CATIWR010537228.1, read on the forward strand.
TTTTCTTACCAAAAAATTAAGTGTATATATATATATATATATATATATATATATATATCATGGTTTTGAACTAGAACCACCGGTTTCGGTTCAATAAAAAGATCAACCGACCTTGAACCAGTCTCTCCACGGTTCAAGGTTAGTTCGATCCTAGTTTTGATTTTGACTGGTTCGGAACCGACCCATGGACAGACCTATTTAAGTTAGTGTTATTTTATTTTTTAAAATATTTAAAATTAAAATAAATATAATTTAAATTTAAAATATTTTTAAATTAAATAAAAAATTAATTGATTCTGATAATCCATTTATGAATATAATTTAAAAATTAGTTATATTTATCTATAAATATTTCTCTTTTTTTTTCTGTTTATTATATATAGTATTCATATTTATATATGGATAATGTACAAGTGTAAAATTTCTAATTATTAAATAAAATTTTATCTCCAATTTTAGCGTTGCTTTTAGAAAAGAAACATTGATATCACGTTACTAAAGAAAAATTATTTAAATTTATTGAGATCAGCAAACTAATGCATGTATAAAAATAATGAAATATTAAAATTTTGATTATTTCAAAAAAATGGTAGAAAGTTATAGTAAATGAATAATTGCCAAAAATTATATTGATGAATGAAATTTTGGTTTGTTAATATTATAATTTCTTTTTTATATTTTATTCATTGATTTTTATATTAAATATTTAATTATTTTTTCCAGGAGTAAAAATATAGGTAGCAATATTCAATTATACAATTGAATAATTTAAGAATTATAGGTAGCAATATTCAATTATACAATTGAATAATTCAAGAATTATTTTGAGAAGAAAAAAATTTACACCATTTTTGATGTTATGGTAAAAAAATAATGTTGTATTTATTAATGTGAATAAAAAAAATAAAGTTATCTTTAAATCATTTCACATAAATTAGAGTGATGTTTTTCTTTTAATTTCTTTCTCTTTAATGAAGCTAATAATGAAGTACAAGGTTCTCAATTTTTAGGTATTAAATTTTTATACTTTTTTTTATCTTGTATCTTATATAAAATGAATTATTATATTTTATATATTTTTTTAAATGTCTTTGGTGTAGTTTTTCATGTCAAAACTTCAATTGATATTTTAAAAGAGAAGAGAGTATTGAAGAAAATAGAAACTATAATAGTTAATTCTAAGTCTGAATAATATTTTTACTTGAATTTTATTTAATAATATATATTTATATTTAAATATTTTATAAATACATATTTGAAAGAATGCAAGTAATTATAGGGAGATTTAGCAGAAAATGAATAAATACTAATTGAAGAAAAGATTGAAAATACCCAACTATAGTTTTGTCATATTAAAAAACTTTATTTTATAATTGTAATTTATTTTTATCATAGATAATTTCAATTTATAATCTATAATATTAAATTTTTTATATATTTTTAGTTAGATTAAATCTTATATAATTGTTATTTTAAATTTTAATAATATATTTATTTAGAAAATGATCAAAATATAATCAATTTATATTAAAAAATGATTTATAAAGAAGTACTTCTCTCATAAAGGTAAAAAAATTTTATTTCGTTTAGTTTTTCTGTTAATCTTCTATAATTCTTATTTAGTTTTTAAATTTTTTTTCACATCATTTTGTCTTAAATATTTATTTATTAGTAAAAAATCATATCTATTAAAAAAATTATTTTATATGTATTCTAAAAATTTTTATTGTTAATAACTTTATACAATTTATTATATTTATTTATATGAGCATAAAATTAAAACCAAAATTAACTTATTCACATGAAGAACAACTATTTTGATCACAAGTAATGCATGTGGAGTAGAAGCTAGTATTTTTAAAAGATTGTATTAATATTTTTATTGTAAAAATCTTGAAGTAAAGATTAAAAAATTATAAATAAGAGAAGTGTTAGATACATTTTCTTTATTGCCTTCTCTTTATTACAATAACTTGTGATATAATTTAAAATTTAAGAGACACAATAAACTTAAATAATTTTTTTATTTTATTCTTCAATTATAAGAAAAATCTTATCCAATGCCTACTTTTGTATTAAGTTTTGATGCAACTATACAGGTGATTAATTAAGCAAGGATTAAAGATACTTTCCTTTTAGATTCAATATTTGATGTATCTATATTTAAGTACAACAATTAAATCCAATTCATTTTATGTATTAGAACGAATTATTTTTTACCAGATTAATTTGTACTTGATGGATTCCATATTATTTTGGTATTTTTTTATGACATATAATCAAGATGAACAACTGAAATTCTTATAGAGTCATGATTAAAATAAAGTACATTGAAAGAAATAATTCTATTGAAAACTTAAATTGATTTATAGTTATTGAATACGTTGTTTAATGATGTCCACTTTAATTTTTTATTTTTTCTCTCAATTTTATATCTTTAAATGATTTAACTAATTTAACTTAGTTAAAATCAACAAATATAATTGAAAAATAAATATTTTAATTATTTTTATAAAAAATTAAATCCTGACTGAATTAATCATTAGACCAATTCCCAATGTATTGGCCTAATCAATTATAATTTATAAATTAAATTAATTTTTTAATTATATTTAATTAATTTAAATTCAAAATATTTGAATAAAAGTAAAAGATAAAATCTTTGATAAAAAATAATGAAAATAAAAAATTATATAATATTTGAATCATTTATTTAAAAAGCAAAACTAGAAAAAGATAAAATAGAAATTTAGTTATTAAGTGAAATTTTCCTTATAGTTGAAGAATATAATCAAAATGTCATTAAAGTTTATTGTGTCTGTTAAATTTTAAATTAGATTACGTGTCATTGTAATAGGGAGAAAGTAAAGAGAAAGGATTTAGCACTCCTTTATAAATAACTATAAATTTTTAATAAAAATTAATTTTAAAAAATTTAATACTTAAGAATTTTGTCAATGTAACTTTGTATTCACAAAATTAATATTATTAAAATTGAATAAGTTATTAAGCTAATTTATTTACTAATTTTTATTTGATTAATTCAATCGATTTGATTTTAAATAATATTATATTTAAAAATTATATATATATATAAATTCTTTAAATTATTTTAAAATAAAAAAGTATAATACAATAAAATAAGAAAAATATTTTTAATATTTACAACTCGAGTAAAAGGTGTAAATTTAAAATTTTATTTTTTTATAAAATAGCATTGTTTTAAATTGAACTAATTTAATTTAATTTATAAAATTTGACTATTTTTTTATTAATTAATTTATAATTAAATGAGATCACTGACTCATTTTAATTTTATCAGTCCGATTAATTAATATAATTTAATTCTAAAAATACTAAAATCACTTATAAAAAAATGAAAATTTTACTATGGCAATATAAACAATGCACCAAAGATACATTGGAATTAGAAAAACCAAGATGCATTTGCACAACCGAAGTGAATAATCAATTCATCACAAATTTAATACAAACAATTGCAAATAAACTAGATGCAGAAACTGACAAGTGAAAACGTTTTTTCTTTTTTTTTCACTATATTGTAGAATTTTATTCCTATAGTCAATAGTCTTAAAAAAAAGTCGTGTTTATACCAGTAAATAAAATCGAAATAACTCAACAACCTCATTACTAATTCCCATCTATTCTTCTGTCTCAAATAGTCAAAGGTTCCTATTAGCATTGCCCTTTAAGAAACGGTGGAAAGGTTTTGGAGAAAAAGGAGAGATCTGAAAGAAAAAGAGTTTTAGAGAAGAGAGAGAAAGAGTGAAAAAGAAAGATCAGTTTTCTATTAATCGATTGTTTCAGTATTTTAACTATTTATTGTATATTATTTTAAAAATAATTATTTAATAAATATCAAGAAGTGTTATAAAAAAATTTCATCCAAGGATTATGGATGATTGTTTAGAGTTACTGAAACTACAGAGCCTCGAAGTCACTGTAGAAAGCACCTACTATATGCACCTTAATTAAAGCCTTTTTAATTCACTCCAAGAAATTATATAGAGAAGATGTAACTTTCAAGACACCTTGTTTGCAATGTGGCCCCATGGCATCATATCAACGTCATTTTGCAAGCAGAAAAAGATAAGGAAATTTTCATTTGCTAGTTGCGTATATACTTACTACAAGCGGTCGACCAACCACAATATTTGCCTTGTTGCAAAGTAAGAAAACTCTCTTTATCATGACAATATACGGATATGCGATCTTGCTCTTTTTCCTCTGCCAATATTTAATTATTAGTGTTGAAAAGACATGGTATCATAAAAAATATGCAAGTTTAGTTTGTTAGAATTTTTTGTTGGCTAATATTAATTATTGATTTGTTTTAATTTTTTATAAAATTGACTGAACAATATAGTTTATTAATTAGTGGGTAAGTCCAATTAAATTGTGATAAAATGAGTTATGAGCTTATGACACTTTTAGTGAGCCGATATGAAAGACGATCATGTGTAATCTTAATTTAACATGAATCTGTGATGGGTGGGCCTGTTAAATTTATTATAAATAGACTAAGTCTCATCTTCTATCTTCTAACCCTAACTCTAATTGCTACACTCATTAGTAATTATCTTGAGAGAAGGTTATGGAGAGGATGACTTAGTTCTCGTTTTCAATCATTATACTATATTTTCTTTAGTGTTTAATTTTAGTGGTTGCAATTATGGTTCAAAACAATCTTGGATCTAATTCGCAAACATGTATGAAATTCATTTTTGTTTTACTATTGATTGGTGTTCTAAATTCATATACTATATTCTGAATAAATTCTTACATGTGATATCAGAGTCTGAGATTGTACACGATTTAGAACTCTAAGTATTTTGTATTGATAATTAAATTATGCGTCTATTTACTTGTTTTATCAGAAGAATAGATTAATTAAAAAAAAAGCGATGTCTCGAGTGAGTCCCAGCTAGCGTTGTCATATTGTCTTTGATATATTTAATTTGCCTCTCCCATACCTAGTTGTTTTATTAGCTCAGTTGGTTAGTGCATTGTGCTAGTCAAACAGAGGTCACAGTTTCAAATGCTACGATGGATGGCTATTAATTTGTTTTTCATGCCAACATTTTTCATTCAACAAATAAAAGTTAAGTTTTGTAAGGTTATAAGGAAAATATGCTTTACTCGAGTGGTTCCAACCTAAAACTTCACAAGTTCAAATCTTGCTAACCACCATTTTTACTATTCACATTTTATTTTATTTCAATGATATATATATATATATATATATATACATATATATATATTGTGTGATTTATATATAGTTAATTGTCAATTTATAATTTAGTGATATTAGATTTGTAATAAAATAAATAAATAATAAATATTTGGTTTGTATATATATGTGATAATAATCATGCATTTAAATTAAGGTATATTGTGTTTCATACCTTATATATTTTTTATGTATAAATTTACATTTGGTATGTATTTTAATTAGACTTTTATCAATCTCTAATTAAAAATAATTTTATGGGTTGATATGGGTGTTATCACCAAAGTGGAACATCTATTGAAATTTATAGAACTATTTTTAATTTTTGCAAAGAGATAATTTTGAATTAATGTATATAATAACCTACCTAAATGAAGTTATTAGATGCATTGATTTTGAGAGTGAGTGTTGAAATGAAGCTATTTGTGTTAAGAGTTGCATTAGTTTAGAGAGTCTGTCTGCCTAAAGGGTATACATTTCTCGAAAACTGGTGTAATTTTAATTGTGTGCTTCATAACTAGAAATTCTATTGCATGTGCATGTTCTGCCCAAAGAGAAATATGTAATGATACCAGAATTTTCTAGATTGTGTAAATTATAACTTTAATTTTGTATATAGCCTAATTCTAATACATGTTTTTGTTTTGTCGCAAACAGTCTCCTTTAGTCTTAGTAATAGTATTGCAACTGTTGAACTCTTGACTAATACAAACTTTAAGAGGTGGAAAGATGACATTCTGTTTGTTTTGGGAATGAGTGAGATAGATTATGTCTTTTATGAAGATGAACCTGCAAAATCCACCCGTGAAAGCACTATCGAGAAAAAGGAATTACATGCTAAGTGGGAGAGATCTAATCGTCTTAATCTTATGGCCACGATAAAAATTATTCCTGAATACCTTAGGAGTAGCTTGTCCACTGATGTTACTGCCAAATCTTTTCTTGCTGTTGTAGAATATAGATACTTCGTATCTAATAAGGCTAAGACTGAGACCCTTATGAGTCAATTAACCAATATGAAATATAACCATAGTGGAAGTGTGAGGGATTACATTCTAAATATGGTGCACTTTCAAACCAAACTTAGGGGTCTTAAATTTGAGATTTCTAATAAATTCATAGTTCACCAAGCCTTAAACACTTCTTCTCCTGAATTTAGCTAAATCAAGACTGCCTATAACACCTAAAACACTACTTAGACCATTAATGACCTTATAACCAAATGTGATGCTGAGGAAAAAAATAGGAAAGAGAAGGGTTCGGTTGTCATACTAGTGACACAACCAGGGTTGATCCTAAAAAGGATAAAGATAAACTTAAACCTAATTATTATACTACTAAGAAGAATCATAATTTTAAATGGCATGGTAGGAGTCAGATTAATAAGGGAGGTGATTTTGAAATTGTCCACAAGAGTAAGGTGAAATGTTTCTTTTGTCATAAACATAAGAGAAAAGATTGTCATCAATTCACAGCTTGGCTAAAGAAGAAAGAAGAAGAATAAGGTATTTCATTGGCTTATGTTTGCTTTGAATCTTATATGGTTGAAGTACCACCAAAATTTTAGTGGTTTGATAGTGGTGCAACTGTTCATGTTGTTATTACCTTGAAGGGGTTCATAAGCAAACGAAAGCAAGTGAAAGGGAGTCCAAACTTAGAGTTGAAAATAATTTGGAGATAGATGTCGAGCAAGTTGGAGGAGTTAGATTAATATTGGAGTCTAGATTTTGTCTCATTTTGGAGAACACCTTTTATGTTCCATCTTTTAGGAGAAACTTAGTTTTTGTTTCTGTTTTAGATAAGATTGAATATCATTTTACTATTGGTAATGGAAGAGCTAATATGTTTTTTTTACTCTAAATTGATTGGTGAATGTGTTTTGTTCGATAATTTATATGGATTGTGTTGTGATGATGCTAGTGATTGTAAACCTTCTTGTGAAGCTAATATTATGACCAAATGATCTTTAGTTAAAGAAAAGTCTTTTTCATTGTGGCACAAACGTTTGGGTCATATATTTAGAGAAAGAATTGAAAGACCAGTAAAAGATGACAATTCTTCTTTCTATTGATTTTGAGAATCTAGATATTTGTGTGAATTACATAAGAGATAAATTAACTAAGATTAAGAAGAAAAGTGCTAATAGAAGTTCAGATCTTCTAGAGATTATTCACACTGATATTAGTGGACCTCATTCACCTACTATTTGTGGCAATAAATATTTTATTACCTTCATTGATGACTTTTTCCGTTATGGCTATTTATATTTGATAAAGGAGAAATTTGATGCCATTGAGATGTTCAAAATTTTCAAAATTGAGGTTGATAAACAACTAGAAAAAGTCATTAAAATTATAAGGTCTAACTATGAGGGTGAATATTATGACAAATATGATGAGACTGGGCAACATATGAGATCATTTGCCAAATATTTACAAGAGCGTGGAATAGTTGCCCAATATACCATGCCTGATAATCCTGAATAAAATGGTATCGTTGAAAGACGCAATCGTACTTTGAAGGATATGATGAGGAGCATGATGAGTATGTCTAACTTACCTGAATTCTTATGGGGTGAGGCTATTAAAATTGTCCTTTATATTTTGAACTGTGTCCCTAGTAAATTTGTAACAAAAACACTTTTTGAGTTATGG
>CATIWR010537288.1:0-22205 GCA_949677035.1 Omphalea diandra
ATTCAAATCAGCTTTAATATCATCAATAAATGCACGTATTTTTTCATGCTCTCTGCTCCTCCATGCAGCCCTTTCTTCACTGACTTTCTTCAGGAAATGCTCCAGTTTCTTCTTTGAGGACCAGCGCTCAGCCTCAAGCTCCTGAATGCGTGCTCGAGCCTGCTCCAGTCCAGTTTCAAGAGCAGAGACCACTGATACAGCACTAACTTGTTGATCGAGACGCTTCATGTGGCTGTAGATTTGGCGCACCTCATCTAATGTTTCCAGGCAGACAGGGTCCCATTTAGTTGCGCCTTCCATTGCAGAGTTTGAAAACTGAAACAACGGATCAAGCGAAAACAGAGGAGAGAAGGTCCAGCATTAGATATACCTACAAGATTGACTGCTAAAGTACAAATTATGGCAATGAAATAGCAAGGCATTGAACTCAATGCTTTCAAGATTTCATCAATAACAATTGGGGATGGCCACCTTCTGCTTAATAAGTATATTTTGAAGCTTTTAATATTAGACCAAAAAAATGTAGCTCCACTTCTCTCCAAATGGTGTACTATATTTCTAGGTAATAGTCATCATAAGACCCTTATTCGAGATTAAATTTGTTTTTCCACAGCGGAAACGACAAATGATGTTTTCCTCCAGCCCAATTTAGCAATTGATAATTTATTTTGCCCACGAACACAAACTTATGTTTAGTGAAAATAATACCATATATGACAGCTAAATTGTGCAATATCAGTTGTTTTCTCTGAGATAAAATTTTAGCACTATGCCAACATACAAACTGTGGAATTTTCTGGATTAGGGTTTTTCCATCTTTCAATGGTTTCACATGCTCCCCCCTAAATATAAGTCATTGATATTTCCCTTTAGAATCCAGACAAAATTGACTCCACTAAAATTTTATCCATGTTTATTATGATAATGAATTCATTTGTTAAGCTTCCAAGCCTTGTCCTCTGTAATCCAGATGATTAATTATCTCCTTTGTCGACATAAATGCTTGTGTATGTAAAAATGCATGTGTATGTAAACATTTACTAGAATATATTGGCATTTCCATGGTGTAATAACACCAAGAAATTACTGCATTACTTAGCATTCTACTCTTCCTCAACGAATATAGATGCCTGACCATAACAAAACAATCAATTTTGTCTACAAAGCTAGAGGGACATGATGGCAGCACGATATAAATCCTTAAACAGCAAATTTGTCATAATACATTTGCCACAAAAGTGATAGAGCAATCAAGAGTCTTTCTTCAGTGTTCTTATTAGCATCACTCAAAGCCATTAACAGCAAACAATTCACTAAAGGAACTTTAGGAAAGCACATACCTTGTACAAAAATTTATTCTTCATACCAGAGACAGAGCTGGGACTCTTTAACAGATCCTGCAATTCAGAACCATTGGCATTGCCACTGTGATAAGGAACGAATGAGATGCCTGCATGACCAGCACCAGACTGCAGAAACGAATAACAAGCTGAACTCAAAATCTACATAATTGAAATGTCAAATAATACAATACGTTTGGGGGCGCCAATCAATCAATTAACATATAAATAAAGATGAACCCTAGCAGCCCCCATAAGCAGTTGAGATTTCTGGCAGTCATTCAAACTTCATACAAGAATTTATTAGATATCAGCCTCAGATAAAATAGATATCAAATACAAACCAAAGCTAAAATATAACCAGACTCTGAAACCCCAAATGCAATGAACAACCAGATTCTCTAATTGTCGTGGAAACAGAAAAACAGATCCTGTTTAATAAGCATCTAAATCACTACAATTTTGTACACTACCAAAATAGATTAAATGATAAAACTAGATTAAAGAAATAAAAATGAATAAATAGATGAAAGAAACACAACTGAATTGGAAAATATAGCCAAGGTTGCAATAAGCTTCGAAATTGAATCCATGAGTTTATTAGCATGGTCATTTAAGTCGGCTATATAACTACAACAGTTTTATAGCAATTCCATTTCACTTTTTCTTTTAATTAATGATTTTCACTAAAATCTGACACGCAAAATTAATAAAACTAATAGATTACAGTACGATAATACAGTTCATCAGTATTTTCACTGCCCATATTTAAAACTTCAAATCAAAGCAACAACGTTAATCACACAATTATAATTCCCTACAGCTATAATTAAAAAAGCAGACTCATTTACTCAACTTCTTAATCTAATAAAGAAAATACAATTTACCTGAAACCCTAACCGATCCTTCCCCCTCCTCCTCTCTCCAGCGCCGGCCGCCTCCGTCTCCGGAAGCTGAAGCCGCCACAAACCAGCTACTAGCTTCCTCGCTGACACCGTCCGCGAGATTCTGCGGCGACGACCTTTCCTGCCACCACTCTCTTCCACCTCCACCTCCTTTTCCTTGTACTCGTCCTCACCCTCTCCAGCATTTCTCAATATATCCTCGACCTTCCATTTCAAGAACGGAGTCTCTGGTCGGCTCCGGCTCCGGCTCCTGCTCCTCCGCCTTCTGCCTACGGGAGTACCGGTCCGCTTCGATAGGGTGATTGTCGGGTTGCGGGTAGGGCGGCAAGGCTTGAGATCTGGATGAGGCAGCTGGTCTTGAGCTCGCGTTGAAGTAGTGATAGTGTTCCCCGGAAATGTCACCGTGGAATGCGGTTTTCCGGTAATCTTCATTGTTCATAATCAGCCATTAAGCAACACAATAACACTTACCAAAAAATTAAAAAAAAACACTACTAAAACAAAAAGGATAAGTGAAAACGTCGCTTCCTAGAGAGAGAAAGTATTCTGGTGCGTCTGTGTGCGTGTATGTGTGTGTGTGAGAGACAAGAGAGGAGTTGTCTTGTCGTCAGGGATTTTTGGGCTGGCGAAAACGACGTAATAGTAGAGATTTTATACATATTATACGATCTGAATAAATTAAAAAAACAAAAAAAAAGTAGAGATTATATACATATTATACATATTATACTATCTGAATACTATTTATATACTCTAGTCAACGTATATGTTTAGTTTGACACTGTTTCCGATGAAATGAACGATGTCGTTTTAGTAAGGAAAGAAACGCGCCCTGCACATGTTTTCTGCAGAGAGACGTTATAGGTTTGCGTTTTTTAAATTGGTGTTTGAAACGTGGTCGTTTTGAGGTCAAGCCTTTGCACATTTTCTTTATTATCTCCTATCCTTCAAATTTTAGTCAATTTAACCAAATTTTTAAATTTCTTAAAAATTATGTTCAATTTATAATTTTAGTTAAAATTAAATAATTTATTTCATAACGTGAATGATATATTGATTAAATTTTAAGTTTTGTGTTATCTCAATTGTCATGAGATAATAAAAAAATTCAAATGTCATTCAATTTATCATTCATATTATGAGATAAATCATTTAATTTTGATTAAAATTATAAATTAGATATAATTGTTAAAAAAATTTACAAATTTTGTTAAATTAATTAAAATTTAAATAATTAAATATAATAATTAGAACGCGCAAAAATGTGTTTTTAAAATGTTAAGTGTAAATTATTTCTTTTTTTTTTTGAAAGGTTATGTGTATATTATTTCAAAATTGATAATGGACGCTTTCTTTGAATTATATATATATATATATATATAATTTTGATATTATCTGTCATATATTGAATATTTATTAGATTGATAAAAGATTATATTTTTTGACGAATCAAATGTGATAAATCACAAATGTTCATTCCAATTTCAATTCTGAAGTGCTTTTTTTTTTTGGCTGAAAACTCCCTAATTTAATAAATTTTATTGTCGTGATGTTAATAATATTTCTTTTTCACAATAATTCAACTACATATCATGTGCCTCAAAAAAAAAAAAAAATACATATCATGACTTTTTAACTCATAGTATTAATGTTGTTCCAATAATTGAAAACATCCAATATCAAATTTAGAAAATAATTAAATTGCATTAAAAGATAAAATGTACAAGAAATTTTAAAATCTACATCAAAATGGTACAAAGACGTAGAAACCTGTTGCTCTACTTGAATATAAAATCTCAACTTTCATGCGGTCAACGATATCAATAAAGCTCATGTGATTTGCTTCAATGTTGAATCCATAATGATTCAAAAAAAAATACATGATTTTGAGTTTTTCTTTTCTTTGAATTCTATCATACCTATAAGTTATAATTTTTTTTCATAATTTTATATATCAATTGTTTTAATTTCTATAATTATATCACTAATTTAAATTTTAAATAAAATGAGACTTGAAGTTATAAGCATACGAACTAAGAAAACATGATGTATAAAAAAATTGAATAAAACATGCCGAGTGGAAAAAAATCACAAAATTTTATTTTTTTTGTAAAAAATATCGAGAAAAAAAATTACATAATATCTTGTATTTTTCTGAGGTGGCATATGTTTGTTTTGTTTAATATTATACCTGACGTGACTTCATTTTTTAAATGTTATTATGTCAACGATTTCTAATGTAATTAATAATTAAACAATGATAAATTAGAAAAATTAGAAAGCTAATATATAAAATTATCAAAATTAAAAATTTATTTAATAGCCAGCGACTAAAAATGCCTGAACGAATAATTAGGGACGAACTTAATAAAACTACTGAATGAAGATACCAAATAAAGGTTATCACTGATAGTTACTTCTCATAATGTCTTACCTCATTAATCATGTTGACCGAGCACCATTTATTAAGAAACTATGCATTACTATAGGATAATTAATAGAGGGAATAATTTCTTATCTAATTTGAAAATTCAACTGAAATTGGCTAAAAAATTGAAATAAATTTAACTCAATTTAAGAGAAAATCTAAAATGGTCTAAAAATTTTCGAATCAAATACAATTTCATCTAAATCCGAACTAACTCAATCTTGATCTGATTTACACATCAATTTGAATTATTCGATTTAAATTATTAAAAGATTTAAAATTTCTAAAATATTTTTTATTTCAAAAAATAAAAATATGAGTAGCTCCAATCCAAATTTTGGAAAAAAATCCAAAAATTATCTAAATGTCTTTTATATATTGATTCTATAACTTAACCAATCCAAATCAACTCAACATACTTCATTTACCACTCCGATAATTACTACCTATATCAGCACATTGGATATATGATAACAAATGTTAAGAATTAAAATCACACATTGAAAAAATGCATAAAATATAAGGAGTATAATGATTTGAGTTTAATTACCCAATTGGTTAGTTCCAACTTTTTAGCAATAGTTGACTTAAATTTATGTAAACTCAATTATTTTCGAACATAACTTCTACCCAATTTACGTTGTCTTGAACCTTTCAATTCAGTTTCTTCAAATTTCTTAATATGGTATCAGAGCAAGTCTCACCTGATTTTTATTTCCATTTATTATTTGGTTTCTCGTCTAAATATCTATGGTATTAGCGGTATGGTCCAGTGTTGCATCAATTTCAATTTTAAGGGCAGGATTTTCAATTTTAAATAGTTAACTGAGTAGTTGCAACTTGAGAGAGAGTGTTAAAAGTTAAAATTCACATTAAAAAAATGCATAAAATATAAATGACATATAATAGTTTGGATTTAACTGCCTAATTTGTCAGTTCAAACTTTTTAACAATAGTTGAACCAAACTCATTTAAACCTAATCATTTTCGAGTTTAATCTCTATGCAATTTTTATTGCCTTCATCGTTTCAATTTTATTTGTTCAAATTTCTTAATAACAAAACCACTCAATAATTTTCCATAGTATTTCCAAACTCTTCATCATTATTATTGAACTGCAAAAATCATTATGGACTTATAAATTTTATATAAGCTTATATTTTCTTTTTTGTCATTGCTTCATTGGGCTACATTTTTGTTTTATTTTCAAGGATACTAAGATTTGTTAGAGTTATATGATTGTATGTGGTATAAAATAATCCACTATTGAATATTTATTATAAATTTCCACTTTGTATTTAACTAAAATAGTGTAAATAAATTAATATATTGACAATAAAATAAATATCATAAATAAACTTTTCATCCATCAAACTAAATTTATGTTGTTCAATAAAAGATATAAAATCTACTTTTTTTATATTAAAATTTTTTCCTTTCCATCTTCTCTCCTCAATCCAAGAATTATAATATGGGAGAACGGATCTGAGTAGGACAACAAATTCTTGGGATGGATTTGGATACACAATTTTTTGTGTTATGAGAATTAGTTATTTTCTTATTATATATTTTTTTTACTAAATATATGTCCATATGTATTTGTTTCTACTTGAGAACAAAGTTAATATTGTGTTCAGAATAGAAGAATTTGAAGACAAAATATTTGTAGATGTGTAAAACACATAATATAAAATAATTTAAAGTGGAATTGAAATTAAAATCAAAGGAAGACAAAAAAAAAAAAAGAAAAGCTAATACTAATTTCATAAATTACATTTTTAAAATTATAATTGAAATCGAAATTGAAGCATAACATTATGAAAATAACTAAAATAATTAAAACTGTAAGGATATGTTTCAAATTTATAATTGGTTTAGAACTCTTCATTCAGAAAAGACTTTTTATTTGATTTTAACTTAATGAACGAATATAAAGTTTTTCTATAAATATGAATTAATTGTTAGCATTTATTTGCTTTTTCTCTAATAGTTATAAGAGTTCGTTTTAAATGAGAATTTTATTAAAGAGGTTTATTTATTTAGGGTTGCAAGTTATATTTATTTTCTTTTATTTTCACTCTACTATTTTTCAGTTTGAAAGAATTTCAGAACGTGACTTGTGTACTATTTTTTGGGATTGGATATTAATTTGAAAATTATCTATTATATTTGTAATATGTGTACTACTTTTTAGGATTGTATATTAATTTGAAAATTATCTATTATATTTGTAATCTCCTTATAGATGTAGCCTGCTGACAAGTGAACTATGAAATTATTATGTTCTTTTTTCTATTACTACTCTTGATTTAATCTCTTCAGATTGATTAAATTTTTACACTTTTATTGGTGCTAATAAATGATATCAGAGCATATGTTTTAAAAGAAAAAATTGAAACAATTCTAAATCAAAATGGAGAAATTTAGGCAAGAAGAAAAAAGTTCAAAATTTGATTTGTCTACAAAGATGAAAGTCATAGAGATCAAAAAATATATCAGAGAACATGATTCAGTATTTGATGAAATTTGATCCAAAGTTAAAATTTATTAGGATTTTATCTCAAATTCTTTTTTGATTTAAGATTTCTAATTGTTGAGACTTTCTATTTGATTTTGACTGATGTCTATAAATATAATATAATTATATGGATTTATTGACTTCGCCTAATGGTTAGAGGAGCTCCTTATATATATATATATATATATATATATATGAAGAAAATAAGAGTTTTATGTATTTTAGGCTGAAAGTTATAACTATTATATATCTCTTATCATTATCTTAGTATTTATTTAATTAGATAGCATTTTGGCATATAATTTCGTACTTTTTTTGGGTTCAGTACTAATTACAAAAATTTTCATTATATTTACAGTGAATTATTGATTATTTTGAGTCACATGTATATAGTTTTATAATAAGTGAGCTGTGTTTTATACTTTATTTATGTTTGTTCATAATGTAATTTCTCCATATTAATCAGGTTTTTTCACATTTGTTAGTGCTAAAAAGTGATAATAAGTTTTATTTAAATGGAGAAATTCGTGCAAAGAGAAAAAAAAAAAAAATTGAAGTTTTGACATTGCAATCAAAGACAAAGATCATAAAGATTTAAGAAAATGATTTTTAAAAAAATGAAATTCAATATTTGATGAAATTTGAGCTAAGGTCGAAATTTGTGAAAATTTATGTCAAATTTCTACTTGATTTTAGAACTTCTTCTTTGATTTTGACTTAGTAAACAAATATAGGTTTTTCTTATAGTAGAAATCAATTGTCATTATTTGTTGGGCTTTGCTCAATGCCTAATGATTCCTTTTACACGAGGAGAGTTGTTTAAGAAATTTATATATTTAGGATTGCATATCACAATTATTATCTCTTATTATCATCATAATATTTATTTAGTTTAAAAGTATTTTGATATATTTTTTTGGAGTTAAATACTAATTTGAAAATGATCGTTGTATTTATAATCTTCAATATAATAGATCATTGATCGTTTCGAACACTTTGGCTTTTTGATGAATGAACTAAATAAATTATTTTGTATTTTTTATACTTATTCTTAATTTAACTTCTACACATGGATTAAATTTTTGCATTTGTGCTAGTGCCAACAAACATCCGCTTTGCCCACCAAAAGAGATTTGCTTCATTTGTTTTTCACTTTTATTAAAAAATTATATGTAAAATAGAATATTTTTACGTGATCTCTTTATCATTATTTGGTAATAGTACTAAAAATCATTTATTTTTTATTGTTCTAGCATTTAAACTTTAAAGTATATTAAAATTATAATATATATATACATATATAGGAATAGATTTTCTTTGAGTATTAATTATATATTTACTTAATTGAGAGAGTTGAATATTTAGATAATTCTTAATAAAGATTGATAGATTAGTGCTTAATTTGCAAAAATATACAAATTAATGATTAGCTTAAAAAATTATCAAGTAAAATTTCATTCTCTTGAGTCTGATAAAAAGAGAATGAGTAATTTTTTCTTGTATTTATAAAATGTGAGATTACTCTTACATATGCAAAGAGTAAAAGTGTAAGTAATTGATTAGGAAAAAAATATAAGTACATTATTCAATTTTTATATATTTTTGTGTTTTTTTTCGCTTAAAATAGTATTTTTGATGTGCAAATACTCACAACAACATTGAAATCAAAACTTCAAAAAAATTTTCAAATTTTTAAAAGTACTCAATTCATTTTTTTTAATTATCATTCTCGTGAAAGACACATATATACGTCAAAATTTCAAAAGGTTTTTAAATTTTTAGAAGTACTCAATTCATTTTTTTAATTATCATTTTTGTGAAAAGCAAATATATATGTCAAAATTTGAAAAGGTTTTTAAATTTTTAAACGTACTCAATTCATTTTTTTTTTTAATTATCATTCTTATAAAAGGACATATATATATATACATGAAGAAAGATGGGGAAAAGAAGAGAAGCTATTTGTTTGGAATCATGTGGAAAAACGAAAAGAAGATAACTAGTTGTCCATAATCCATTTTGGAACATGTAAAGCCATCATAATTCATGAGTGCCACTCCACTACACATGTTTGGCAATGAGGAAATGCTTTTCATATTTCAGATAGAAGCACTTGGAGACATATGTGCATCCTTAACTTGTATCCACAAAAACCATATATACAATAATTGAACCCAAAATAAACATCTCATATAGTGTATTCCAAAACTTTTTTTTATGCTTAGTTTAGAAATAAACTTAAATAAAGAAGAAAAAGAAAAGTTCAAGATTTCATATTGTATGTAAAGAAGGTTATGAAGATTAAAAAAATTTATTAGAGTATATTTGATGAAACTTGATCCAAGGTAGAAATTTATTAGAATTTTCACATTTTTTTCATATTTGTATAATCAGATTAGATTGATTGATTGAACCAATAAAATTGGAAATAACTAGCTATACAATATGATTAAAGGTGAAAAATTAGTTGATTAAAAAAAATCAATCAAATTTTTTAAAAATTTGATTAAAATTAAAAATCAAATCAAATGGGTTCAACATAAAAATGCGATTTTGAGAAAAAAATTTTAAAAAAAGTCTAAAATTATAATATTTTACTTAAATTTTAAATATTAAAAATAGTTCTAAAACATATATTATTACTTTATCATATTATGCTATTTTTTAATTTATAAAATATTTTAAATATTATCTATATATTTTATTCAAAAAATTTTAAAAAATAATCCATTGAACTTGACTAATTGAAGCAATTAAATTGGCTAATCTGAGACCGGCCAATTGACATGTTTAGACATGGTTCTATTTTTAAAAATATGAATTCCTATTTGATTTAAGATTTCTAATTTGTCGAGACTTTTTATTTGATTTTGACTTGCTTCTATAAATAGATATGGATTTATTGATGTTTATCTAATAACTAAAGGAGTTTCTTTTATGTGAAAAAAATTGGTTTTAAGAGTTTAATATATTTTAAGTCTCAAGTTGAAACTACTATTCACTTAGTTAAAGAGTATTTTAATAAATAATTTTATACTCTTTTTTAAATTGAATACTAACTTTAAAATTTTTCATTATATTTATAGTGAATTATTAATTGTCTTGAGAGTCTCATGGATGTAGTCCTAAATAGATAACCTATATAAATTATTGTTTACTTTGTTATGTTTTATTCATGATTTAATTTCCCCATATTAATTAAGTTTGTGTGCTTTAATTAATGCTAAAAAGTGATATCAAAATTCATAATTTAAAAAGATAATTAAAATAAGTTTTATTCAAGTGGAGAAATTTATGCGAAGAGAAACAAAAGCAATTGAAGGTTTGATATTGCAATCAAAGACAAAGATAGTAAAAATTTAAGAAAGTAATTAAAGAATATAATTTAATATTTTATGAAATTTGATCTAAAGTGGATATTTATAATAGTTTATCCCAAATTTCCATTTAGTTTAGAATTTATAATTTATAGAGACTTCTTATTTGATATGAATTTAGTAAATAAATATAGATTTTTCTTATAAGTAGAAATCAATTGTCAATATTTGTTGACTTTGCTTAATGGCTATGATAATCCTTTTTGTAAGAAGAGAGTTATTAAAAGATTTACGTACTTAGGGTTTTGGATTATAATTATTATCTTTTTATTGTTATTTTAATGTTTATTTGATTTAAGAGTATTTTGGTGTGTCATTTGTATATACTTTTTTAAGGGTAGATATTAATTTGAAAATGATAATATTACATTTGTAATCATTAATATAATAAATTATTGATTATTTTGAAATTTATAAATGTAATTTTTTAATGAATGATTATATAAATTATTTTGTATACTTATTCTTAATTTCATTTCTTAATATCCGTCAAACTTTTGCACTTTTGCTAATGCTAACAAAAATCCGCCCACAAAAAAAGATTGGCTTCATTTTTAAAAAAAATTTTATCTAAAAAATTAATCGCTAATTCATGTGTTACATAAATTATAGTGCAAAAATCTTATAAAATTAATTGTGAATTTACATGTTGCATAGTATAATTATATTAATAAATTTCAATTAAATTTAATACTAATTTTATCAAATAAATAATTAATTAAAATTAATATATAAATAATTATTTTATAATATATTAATATTTTATAAAAATTATTATATAATTAGACTTTAAATAAATAAAAATAGTAGAAATAAAAATTATGATTATAATTTTCTTTAGTTTTTAAATTTTTTTATTGTATAGGAAACTAAATGCTTATTATTGATAAAATCTTAAAAAGGACTAACTTAACGAATTTCTTCTTATATTATTAAATGTTTTAAATTACTTTTAAGAGAATTTTTTTGTATTAAAAATTTTATATTTTTTAGATTAATGGAGAAAACTAAATGTTTGATTATTAGTTTACTTGTCATGCAATAAAATAAAAATCTATTATATTATTACTTGTTAAATATTTATTTAAAATTAAATTTGAAATTATAATTAATTATATATGAAAGAAAAATATTTTTTTATGTGATTTACTTATCATTGTTTAGTAATAGTACTGGAAATCAATTATTTTTCTAATATATATATATATATATATATGCGCGTGCGTAGATGAACCAAAAAATGAAAACTAGTTTGTCCATTATTCATTTTGGAAGATGGAAATTGCGCGTAAAGCGAATCATGGTTCATGAGTGCTACTCCACTTCACATGTTTGGCAAGTGCATTTCATTTTTCACATAGAAACACTCAATGAATTTGGAGATTTCCAACCTTACCTCATATCCGCCAAAAAAAAAAAAAAGAAAAAAAAGTACACCAATTGAATCTAAATAGAGATCCAATGTTGTGTAGTCCAAACGTTTTTTTTTTTTTTTTGCTTAATAAAATGTCTTTGAGACATAAGTGTTTGAGCATTGAGTCTCTTTTTTATACACCATTGGAGTATTTTTCAAATTAATTTATATATATTTGATAAAAAATTTTACTTGAGATTTTGATAGAGTATTCGTTAACAATAATGTTAGAGAGTAATTAGAAATTTCTTCAAATTATTATTCCTATACTTAAGTCACTATAAGAGCTTAAAAGAGAAAGTATTAAATAAAAAGCTTAACGACAATAAAAATTTAGATATTTGTGTGTGAATGTTATTTTGATTCAAACTTTAAAATTGTTTAAACATGTCAGAATCGTAAAATTATGTGCAACATTAGTCCAACTTGTTTGTTAGTCAAAATTAATAGTAGAATCATAAAATAATAAATAAATATTTCAATCAAATTTCACATCTTTTGGCATCAATTTTATTAGAAATTGCACAAAAAAAATACATAAATTGAGTTAATATTATTCAATTTCTTGATTTCGATCTATTCTGATAATTTTTATAACTCGAGTCAGAACCGCAACTACAAGAAAAAGTTTAAACTTAGATTCCTATTAGGAATAAATAAAAATATCAGTTATGAATTATATTTAATATGAGCTTTATTATAAGAGTGAGTATGACTTTTATTTATCTTTATAGAATAAGAAATCTTGTCTTAAAATTATGTAATCTTATTGAGTCAAGTTATAGTGAACCAATTCCATTTATTTAAATGATTTAATTATTAATATCAGTCAGGTTATAGGGATATCCCTCTAAGACGAAATAATATTTCTCAACAAATTTAATTGTGACTCTGGATAAATATATCACAAAAAGACTGTTCTCTTCATTATCGAAATGAGAAAGAAGTGTGAGAGGACACACATTAACTCATATAACTCTTGGGGCCAATATAATGAAGTTGCAAGCAGATCTGGTTGCTTCGTCTGCATCATTATTTAAAGTCCATAGGTGAAAGGCATCCGAGGAAAATCTCACGTGGCGAATCCCCAACATGTAATAATCCTATGCTTAATGCAAATTTACAAGGCGACAGAAATGTACCCACATGGGGGTGGCATCTCTGCACAGCCTGCATGGTCTCGCTTGATTTAAGTGCCCAATATTAATAATTATATTTACCATAAACATAGATTTGGTCAATTATTGATCTAATCCCATACTTAGTCACTAATATATTATGGGCTAAGCCACTTCTAAGCAGGAATTGTTTTTGCGGCTCTATTGATCATGGCCATTGGATCTATGACTAATTACCCAATTAACTCTTGAACAATTAGTCCTTTTTTTTCAGTTTGTTTTTGGTGGTGGAGGGAAGATTCCGGCCGCCAATTGCAGAGACATATTTTGTCATGATTATCAAATTGTGGGACCGTTCAATTCCCAAAAAATTTTTGCATGGGACCCACAAGTTATGTGTTTTGTGGGGCCCGAATGAAATAGACATGATTGATTGGCACGAATTCTGGTTTTTGTTAATATAAGAAGATAGATAGATAGATAGATACATGCATTCACTGGATGGGGTTGGTTGATTTTTGTGGACGTGAAAACTACGTGTATCGGTTTGTCGTTTGAAATGACATTGCATTTTTCTAGATAGTCTGCCTTTTGGCGTCGAGACATTCTCAAAAAGTGGACGCTAATAATGCAATCTATTCATGTGATTTAGGTATGTGGTTAAGGTCCTTTGGACAGGAGTTCATCAAGAGTGAAATTTGGAGCCATGGTAATTGAAGATCATAAAAGTTTGGGATTCAAGTGAGAATTTTAGATCTCAAGGGGGAAAAAAAAAAAGAAAAATAACAAAGGAAATTTTAGAAGATTTCAAGTTTTATGGGTTTAAGTTTACATTTTTTAAAAACATTATTTAATTTCTCAAACAAAAATATTTGTAGTACATGGGTAAATATATAAGTAGGATAAGTCCAATAGATCAACAAAAAAATCATAACATAAATTGGTTTCTTTTTTTTTTTTGTTGGTTCAATCAATCAAAGTGCATTTCATTAAATAAATATAGTTAAATACAATTCATCAAATAATAACCAAAGTAAACAAAACTAACAGCTCATTTCTTATAATATGTTATAAGGTGTATAGTAAAATTGATTCTAGACACATCTTCAACTAAATAATTAACCTGCTGAAAAACTCTTTGCTAAAGGTAGTGGACTATAGTAGCAAATGTTACTGTACAAACCCAATGAGGCCTTTTTTTTTTTTTTTTTTTTCACACAAGCGTTCCTTACAAACCAGATGATTGATTTCACGAGACAATTGAAAAGGTGTCAAGCATAGAGGATCCTTGGAACCTAGAGTCCTACCCAAAGGAGGACAATTCGTCATTGCCTATATAGAACATAGTTAATGAAAGGGTTGATTATGCCTCTAAGCTTCAGTAAATGAGCCTGTATCTAGCAGGAGTCATGAGACTTAGAAGACCCCCCAAAGCTTAATATTTATTGAAAGATTTCCAAACCACTTTCATTTTTATGCCAGTAAACAACATCCCAAGCAACAAGATCTCCTATTGTTGATTGATATTAAACTTGAGGAAGCTCCTACAAAGCCCGTTAATATAAAAAAAATGACAATTTATAGAATTATGAATGTAGAGTACTAATAGATGCTAATGCTTTTCAAAACTGAATTAATAAGCTATAATCTCCCTACTTAAGATAGAAATTTAACATTTTAGATTGTGATCCTCTTAGTGATAATTCTGTCAGGTTCTAAAATTACTTGCCCATCCTCAAGTTTTAAATTATTCTTTGTTTAACAATGTTATAGAAGAACTTTGTGTTACCATGTTCTAGTGAAATCCATAAATATCTAGCTTTTTGCCTCAAAAAGATTTTCCTCCTGATGTAATTAGAATCTCGAATTCTAATAACACGTTTCTTCTTTTATTAAAATCTGATTTAAAGGATTAGCTTGCAAATTCACTAGGGACATGTTTGGTTGTATTAAGAAATGAAAAATGAAATTTTATTCTATATGAGTGTTTTAGGATTTCAATATTTTTGTTTGGTGTACCTATATATAAGAAGAATAGTATAACATTTTAAATTTCTGAATTTTCATTTTTAAAATTTTAAATTAAATTAAAATATGAAATGCAAAAGTAGAATTAAAATCTTATTTTATTTTCATTTCTTGATAATACCAAACATGCTCTTCCACTTGAGATAGCAAACTTTTATATTGCAATCCATACTTGTACACAATATTCTTGACCTCCTATTTGAGATTTTTTGGAGAGAATATGCCTCCACATAACTAAAGCCAACTTCAATAATTAAAAAAAAAAAAAATCAAAGGAAGTTGAGGACACTAGAAAGGAAATAATCCCAAAATTGCACTAACAAACAATGCGAGAGGGTGGAAAAAATTATTAAAAACACTAATAATTAAAGAAAGGAACTAAGAAAAATTAGTTCATTTTAAAGGTGGTAAGTTTTTACTTAATTCGCACTCACTAAAAAAATTTAATTTAATTTAACTTAAAATTGAAAGAAATCTAAAATGACGAAAAGTTTAAGATCAAATCCAAATGTAATATGCTTCAATCTATTAATTTGTCTAAATTGATATATATAATTATAAATTATATATATATATATGTGTGCGCGCGCGCGCGCGTGATAATTGTAATAAAAGATTATTTATTAATTCATACTTTCAATTTTGTATAATACAATTTTAAGAAAAAATTTATTAAACGTAAACAAAATAATTTATGATCATCTATTGTACTGCTATTAGCTTTTATATACTCAGAATTTTGAACAATTAATTTAAATTTTAGTTTTCTTTTTAAATAAATTTTTATTTTTAAGATTTTACTAACTTTTTATTTATAAATTATATAAAATTTTTACTTTTTAGATTTGTATAATTTTTTATTCAAATTTTATTTTGTATAATCTTAACTTACTCTTTAAAATTTTTATGATTTATATTTTTTAATTTTCTATTTAAAAAATCTTTTTTCATATGACAATTACTTTTTCTAATTTCTTATTTAGAATTTTTTAATATGACATTTTTCTATTGTATAATATAAAATAATGACAGTTGACTATGTTATATATAATCATTTAACAAATAGCAATCAATTATTTTAAATTAATTTTAAGACTAAAATTAATAATATATATTGATTTATTTTTCAATCTTATCCTTATAGCTACTATGGTCTTTTATGCGTTAATTTTTTTTTTTTATCAACATTGGAGAGAGAGAATTCAAATTCAAAACTTAAGGACATGCACATTACCAATAGATTAAGCTAAGTTGTGTACACATTAAAGGTTTTTGTTTAGTTTTTAAATTTTTAATATTATTAAATTAAATTTGCAAATGAAATTTTAACAAGATTAGTTATTAAATTATAAAATTAAAATATAACATAATAAAAAGATAAATTTCAAATGAATTGTATATTTAAGCTGAATATAAAAATTTATTTATAAGTAAATATTTTATAAATAAATTTTCATAATAATTAATATATACCAAATATTAGGCAAAGATTAATTTCTAATATATCTGTGCAAACTATATATTAACTTAATCTAGCTACTAAGTGGTGTCATTTGTAAAATTTTTTATTTATATTCCAAAAGATGAACCATTTTACGAAAAACAAAAATCAACAAGTGGACCTATTAGATAGATAGAACACATAAAAAGGGAGAGATGAATACCAAAAAGTTCCCAAAACTCCCATGATATGTACCTCATTTGATGACACTTTATGTTGGAGACAATAAAAGAGAGAGAGGATAAACCAACGTTGTGCATAACTCAAATCTGTTAGAAACCGAAATGAGAGCAAGTAAATAAGCAAGCACATGAACCTTTGTTATGTGCCTAAAGCAGATGTGGGTTCCTGTTGTTTCGTGTTTGGTTTGCCATTTATTGACATCTCTTACGGTAGCTGTAGTCAGAGAGTTGTATAATATTCAATAAGGCTGAATTATTAACTGGAATTCCTTAGTTGTGGCATTCGACTTCAATAACAATGCCACAGGGCATGGTAGATGCACATATAAGCTTTGCAGGATGAAGACATATAGAGTAATTTGGTGAATCCTACGGTGTCGTTATGGTATAGTGATCCGGTATAATATTTTATTCGTCCTTAACTATCCTACTTAATTTTATCCAAAATTTTGTTTTAAGAATGATAGTTAGTGATGGAAAAGAATAGTTTGTTGTTAATAAGATGTAACCCACAACATTTGATATTTGAAGGCTTATAATTAGAGACAACAATTTTTAATCTGATCTGAAAATTTGACTCCGAATCCACTTAAATAAAAAATGATCCAAACTCAATCCAAATTCAGACGAACCCACGTATTAGACTTTTCATTGTCATGATCATCACTTGATAAATAGGGTATTTGACAAACAAAATGATAGGCCAAATATCCCAACGCACTTGTTTGACTAACAAAATATATCTATCATCGTGATAACGTTTAATTGGCAGATTCAATGTTCAACAGTAGTGGGAAAATGATCTTTATTATTTCTACACGTCTCTGGCTATAAATAATTGCTTGCAAAAGTTTTCTCATTCAGAATTTAGCCCAACAATACTAAGTCGTTTTCAAACCTGTAAAATTACATGGAAGAAAAAAAATAATCACTTCCGAACTCACTCCATTTGATATGAATGACTTTTGTAATTCTAATAATTATCGACTCTCCTAGTTATTGGTATTATTATAGTATCCATGAAATCTATGGTAATTTATGCATTCAGTGGTCTTGCAGAGGTATAAACAGAGACAGTATTGATCACATAATCAAATTTAATAACAGGCAGGCGTACTTTGTATTATGTTTTCAGCTTAGGTGCAATTTTGATTGTTGGGTAGTTGCAGGTTTCCTGCTACTAATAACCATGAAATATTATTTAATGAGCCTATGTGTCCCGTACAAATCCCAATCCTTAATTAGCTTTCTATACCACAAAGGACATAAAGCTACACTAAGCAATACACACCCCCACGACCGATAGTATTAGTAGGCATACGGGAGGATAGGAAGAGAATTCAATTTAATTGGTAAGTCAGAATGAAAGAAACATATTGTTAGTTTATTTTCTTGGGATTTTAGTGTCTCGGGTTCGATTCATCCATCTCTTTATAACTCACATTAGAAAAAAAAAAAAAAAAGAAGAAGAAGAAGAAACATAAATAAATAACAAAAATTAACTCATTGATTTAGTATGCATGTCATATATGTGAGTGTTTGAGAAAGGAAGAGAATGAGACAATATTGATAGGAGGGAGTTCCATATATTCATCAACTCATCTAACTTCCACATTTGCATGCGTATAACAACGTCACACGCAAGCCCATCACCGAATTTATTAATGTTAAAATAGAGTCAAGTCGAGTAATAAACACTATCAAATTCGAAGCTTAAAATTCAATGAGAATATGATCAAATTTATTTATAAAATTTAAATTTGATTTAATAAAATATTCAAAATAATCTAATATAATTCAACCCAATTTAATTCAACCATACAGTTAATTAAACGTTTTTGTTAATTTTAAACTTAAACTAGATAAACTTGAAAATGAGATTAATTATGTACTTTTAAGGTAATAATTTACATACGTTACATATACAGTATAAAATAGTAAAACAATTATAAATTTCATTGGGCTTGCTTCTAAATCAAGTATTTTATTATTCTGACAAAAAAAAAAAAAAAAAGAAAGTATTTTAGTGGTCAGAACAATTTATTTATGCTTACAGCTTTGTGCATTTTCCATGTGGAAGATAGGCCTTTATGTCTAAGGCTTCAAATTGAGCCCAACTATAAAGCCCCTGGCATGTACCAAGGAAGGCATGCTTTCAGGCCTTTGTTTTTGTTTTTTGTTTTTTGCCCCTACTTATTCCCAGTGGCTCTAATTCCATAAGAACGAAACAAATGTGAAATGTTAAGTTGCTAATTTTCACAATTCAGAAGTGGGATTTATTTTTAAAAAAGGCTTTTGAGAGATTGTTGAATTTAATTCTTTATCATCGCTTGACAAAAAGAAAAAAATTGTCAAATTGAGATTATAATATCTTTTAGGTAACTACTACATTGTCGCGCTTTAATTAAAATAATTTTTAAAATATTTAGATAATAATTTTATTATAATATGTAATTATTTATCGGTTTAGATCATTTTTATTTTTAATAAAATTATCACAAATAATTAACAAATTACATACATAATTTAAAAATTTTAAACAACAATACATTTCGTATACATTACCATAAAATACACCTATCTTTTATATTATTACCTATGCATTGAGTATTGCAGTTTTGTGCAATAATTAATGAATATAGTCGTAGTAAAATAATATGCAAAACTTAGATGTTAAATTAATTTCAAATTCAATTCAAATCAGTTGTTCTTCTTTGACATCCGACATAGAATTAATTAATGAAATGTAGGATAGAGATCAAGCTGCTACATTGAATTCATTTATTATTTTTAACCTAATAGATGGTAATGTTTATTTTTATAATTAATATCCCATTTTCAGAACGATCTCCAATCCTTAATACCGTTATCAATGGCAATATAAATTAAAGAATATTTAGTGACAATGTTTAAAGAGAAAACACAGGATGTGATTAAATATAAAACAAATCAAGACGTAAAATATTAAATATATAAAAGATACGTCACTTAGAATTTAGATATCCTCTCCATGGTCAGGCACGTAGGCTTATTTATTATTTTCACATATTACAAATAAAGACTACATATTTTCTATTTTTTAAGTATCAAGATCCACGCCTCATAAAAATTTCAAGAACCATTATTACTGATAATTTATTTCTTGTATGCAGGTCCAAATTTCTGATCCATTCTGTACTGTGCTGATATGAAAACATCCTTGCACAGAATTGATGTTAATAGACTTCCATCAACAACTGATTGCTCGAGAGGAAAAGAAATAGAGATATAAAATGCTTCTTCTCATGAAATTAGCAATGAAGAAGATGACAATACTTCAAGAAAGAAGCTCAAGTTATTTAAAAATAAGTTCGCTCTTGTTGAAAAGAGTTTCAAGAAGAACAATATGTAAAAATTTAGGATCTAGTACATGAATTAGAACACCAATTAAAATAGTTATGCAGAAACAAATTGCGTATCTGTTTGCGTTTTGAATCCCTAATTGCTTTGAGCCATAATTACAACCGCTAAAATTGAACATTAAAATGGTAGGTCAGAAAAGTTGAAAACAAGAGCTAAGTCTTCCTCTCCTCGACCTTCTCACAAGATGACTACAATGGACGTAACAACTAAGGTTAGAGTTATCAAGACAGGAGAGGGGACTTAGCATATTTATAATAGATTTTAACGGGTCTACCCATCACAGGTCCATATTAAAATAGACATACACTGACCGTCTTCCATATCGGTCCACTAAAGGTATCACAAACTCATAACTCATTTGATCACTATTTTAATTGAGTTTACCCACTAATCAATAAACTATATTATTCAGTTTGTTTTATAAATAATTAAAACAAACTTATAATTAATATTAGCTTACATAAAAAATTCTAAAATTCTCCCACTTAAGCAATCTTAATTATGACGTTTTTATGTTTATGAAAAAAAAAAATTTTTGAAAACAACTTTCAGACTGAATACTTTAAACTCAAATGTAACCATAAATTTTAGAAAACATATAGTTTATTGATAAAAATGACACCTTAAACACAATCCTATCCACATTAAATTATCAATATCGAATTATGGAAGTAATTATGCCCATTATTGACATAGTATCAATCCATAGTCATAAATATTGACAACTTAACTGACCTGGATTCTGATATGACAGTGTAGCAAGAAAATAGTACTGACATGTGATCAATACACTATTTTCTTCATTAGTCCTTCAAATATTTATATTTCACACATGCTCAAACAAGTAAGAGAAATTCACAAGCCTTTACAATAAGACTTTTATTTCCATTTTAGAAATACAAACAATATATGTCTTAGCCTTTGTTTCCAGAAACACAATTGGAAACCAATATAACTTAAGATAATCACACTAATTTTAAGCACACCACGCACAACTCATAACATGCTATACAAAGAACGTGCATATACGCATAATAAACAATCATAAAGTACTCAACTCATATAAATAAATATGAATAAACAATGTAGCAAAATTATTTAACTTAGACGTTCAATTACAAGCATAAAACTCCCACTAACTGAACACATCAAAAGACTTCATAACACCCATATCACAAACATGTTTCTGAAAAATTATGGGCTTGAGTCCTTTAGTTAGAGGATTAGCTAATATCAAATCAGTACTAACGTACTGAATCTCAATGTCTCCTTTCTTTACTAAGTCTTTTACTGTAAGATATTTAATTTTCATATGCTTAGAACCACTCAAACTTTTATTGTTCTTAGAGAAGAACACAACAACATTATCATCACAATAGATTTGAAATGGCTTAGTGATAGAATCAACCACAAGCAAATCAGAAAAAAATTCTTTAACCATATAGCTTGTGTACTAGCATCATAACAAACAACAAACTCAGCTTGCATAGTAGAAGAAGCTGTAAGTGTTTGTTTAACATTTTTCCACAAAACAACACCACCAACAAGCATAAAAATATAACAAACAATGGACTTCATATCATCTTGACAGCCTACAAAATCAGAGTCTGAATACCCCACAACTTCAAGATCATCCACCCGCCAATAAACCAACATATAATCTTTTGTCTTTTGCAAGTATCTCATTACCTTCTTAGCAGCTACCCAATGATCCCACCTAGGATTAGAAAGATATCGACCAAGAACACCAACAATGTATGCAATATCTGGTCTTGTACACACTTGGGCGTACATCAAGCTGCCAACTGCACTTGCATAAGGAATATTATTCATGGTTCGTTTCTCTATATCACTTTTAAGGCATTGCTCCTTACTAAATTTATCTCCTTTCATCATAGAAGTATCACCACCTTTACAAGATTGCATATTGAATCTACTGAGCACACAATCAATATAGGCCCTTTGAGAAAGACCTAATAAAATGATGAGACC
>CATIWR010537294.1:0-42232 GCA_949677035.1 Omphalea diandra
TCTTAATTTAAGTATAAATCAATATATTGTCTAAGTAGTGTATATGTTAATTGAGACAAAATCCTCCAAAGGTATTTCGAAGGGTGATATATCATATAAAAACTTTACTTGATACTGAGCTGTTGTTATTGATAGCATAAAGTTTAATTTGATAGTCTGTTTTAAGCATTATATACAACATAAATGAGAGAATGTTATAAAATCTTGAAAAATAAAAAATCTATTGTTCTCTTTCTTTCTTTATTTTATCTAAAAAATTATTTTATTAGGGTTATTGTCCAAAATTTTATTGGTGATAATTTTCTTGTTTAGGTGATTTTTTTTTTTGTTTTTAAATAAATGAGTGAATTCACCATATTTTGTCATTTTTTTATTTTTCTAATATAGAGATTTATTGTTTATGGTTATTTTGGTTATCTCTCACTATTGAGAGTTCATTTATCTCTTGTACGAAAGCTTTAAATATTTGAAATTAATTGACTATTTTTTAGATTTTATTCACTATACTAAAAGAAATTTAATTTTACTTGTGTTACAGTAGTGGATATAATAAGAATCTTTATTATTACCAAGACGAGTGATTGAAAAATTTTATGATAAAAATATTATAATAATTTTAGATTAAAATTAATATACAATTATTTATAGTATTGAAGATTAATTTTTTATAAATTTCAAAATAATCAATTTTGCAGATCTCACATGGCATTATTCTAAGGAGAGAGAAAATGGAACATCATCATCTCTATTATTTATCCTCTTTGCTACTTGAATCTCTCATGAGAACTATGCATTTAGGCATTGGAGTTTTCACATTAAAACTTTAATATAATTTTTATCTATATTAAGTATAAAAAATTTATCTATATATATTCAGATTCGCTTGGCATGATAAAACTATATTATAATCTAATTTGACCATTAATATAAACTAGTTTGACCAATAAATTTTGTTTAGTAAATTAAATTATTTGAGAAAAAATATAAATTATAATCTCCTTATAAAAATACTAGTAAAACAAGCGTCCAATTAGAAAACTACTAAATTATGATTTTTTTTTCCGTTTTACCCTTGATTTTTTTAGCTAAATGACTACCTAAATCTTTTCTCATATTTTGTTTAACCTTTGTTTCTTCAACACGAGTGCAACCATTCATGTTTTGTTCATCAGTAAAAACCATTCAACGTGAATAAGAGGTGGACAAATAACCGTGCGCAATCATTTCTTCGAAATTGTATTGAAAGATCATTTAGAGTTCTAAAAAAAAGATGGAAAATACTTAATAAAATGCAGCAATTTAGTGTATCAACCCAAATTAATATTATAATGGTTGCATTTATGTTACATAATTACATTCAAAAGAACTTGGAAGATGACATGATGTTT
The DNA here is from genome assembly GCA_949677035.1 of Omphalea diandra. Classification (NCBI taxonomy): domain Eukaryota; kingdom Viridiplantae; phylum Streptophyta; class Magnoliopsida; order Malpighiales; family Euphorbiaceae; genus Omphalea; species Omphalea diandra. The sequence goes on from CATIWR010537294.1 coordinate 1,389, forward strand.
ACTATTCTTGAACAAATTCCACATTATGTATACCCCATGATGAACTTGAAGATACTAACAATACTATAGCAAGCAATGAAAGTTTGCAAGAGACATCTACGGAGATGAAAGCAATCCGTGATCATATTGCATATTTATTATGGAACATTAGACAGTAAAGGTGAACATGTTTATTATTTTGGATTAAGATATTTAAGATGATTATTATTTTATTTAATATGCACAAATATTAAATAATTCTTTTGTATTATGTATTTAAAAATATTTTATATAATGATTTTGATTATTTTAAAAAAATATAATGGTATCGATTAATATAAGTTTGTCATTTAATGTCATTTTTTTTTATTTTTCAATTACTTTTACTAAATATTTTTATATCAATTAGCTACTATATTATCAGTTGCAACAACATTATTAGCTAATAGCTAGATTATTAGTTGATAAGTAGATTATCAGTTAATTTTCTCAAACAAAACCTCAATTTTTAGCGAATAACAACTCAAACATATATTTTTAACTATCAAGTGAAATTACTATAACAAAATTTTTTGAAGTATAAAAAATACTCATATATTTTTTTAATCTAATTTTAATTATCTTATTGATTTAGTGTATACATTTGATTCGAGCAAGTTTATGTCAAAAAAATGTATCATTTTCTAACATGATTCGTATTTTAAATTAAAATTAGTTAAAACTGGTAAACAATTTGTTGGCTCATGTATGGAATTTGAGATTATAGACAAAAGCCCATGTAGCAATCTGGAAGCCCTGATCCAACTTGCATGAGGCTTCCAATTGCAGTCAGGACCAAAAGAAGTGCGTGTAGCCACCTATATTATATCATTTCTCATTCCGACAATTAAATTAGCAAATAGATAGAATTAAATCTTTATCTTCTTCTTTTACATAATTTTCTTTGAATTCATATATAATGATATTAATAAATCAATGGTTCTAATGTCAGTAACAATGCTAGTTACTGCATACTTGACATTGTTATTATGAATAGCAGATTTTAAGATAAAAATTAAAAGAACAATTTTTTATTAATTGATAATAAAATTTTCAATACAAATTTAAAAGTTAACGTTAATTTTACAAATTAATATGTAATAATTTTGTCATTAGTTATTCAATTAAATTGATAAATTAACTAAATTATTTTAATAAGTATTTAAAAATATTTTGAAATTAAACTATTATAATTTAATAAATAAAAATAAAAATTTATAATATCAATGCCCAACATGCTCTTAACCTCTTTAATCCCAACCAAATATAATTTGATTGGCCTCATTATTTCCTAAAGTATGGCAAGTAGAGAGTTATTTCAAGCTAATTTCCAATCTATTATTATAATGAAACCAATTCAATAAAGTTTGGAAAAAAAAATTGTTTCCTATTATGTAGTTCCCAATATTGATATGATTAAGAGTGAAAAAATTTCAGTTAAAATGAAAAAATCACTTAAATTAAAATACTTTAATTTTTCAATTCAATTTTTTCATTGAATTCAATTTAATTTATTTTTTTAAAATTATTTTTGATTATTTTGATCTAATTCAATTTCTTATATTATACTAATTAAGTTGAACTAAATTTAATTTTAAACTTTTGAATAATTAATTTGAATTTATTCATATAATGATATAAATGTAACTTTATTTTTAACTACTATGAAAATATAATCTATATTCTCATATATAATTAATATATGATATATACAAGTGATATGATATTAAAAAATTAGCATTTTATATTAAAATATTAAAAAATACTTCTTTTGAAAAAATTAGTTTATAAACTACACCAAACTAAATTTGTTTGTTTGATTCAATTTTTACATTGAATTTGATTCACTTTGATTTGTATTTTTTAAAAAATTAATTTAAAATTGAATCAACTGGTCATTCATCCTCTCATATCAAACACCTATAAACTTAGAGAAAAAAAAAACTTCATTACTTGACGCTTCCAAGTAATTATTATTTTATTATTTATGATAAATGTATTTTTCAGTCAATTCACACATTAACAAGATTAATTTTTTTAATATTTAATCGAATAAATCAGTATCAACAATAAAATTTTGATCTTAATTTAAAGAACATTAAGATAAATTAGTCAATTTTTTGTATGTATATTAATTATGTAAATGGGATGGGATGAAATTGGAATTTGTTAGTCTCTCTAATAATTTAGTCTGCCCTTCAAGGAGAAAATCACCCTGTTAGATCGCAGATTTCACTCCATGCAATAATTGATGTGTGCAATTCAACTGTGTCCACAAGCATATTGAATGTACATAATTGAACCTTTAATAGGAGGCAACTCTGAGATTAAGAAAAAGAATAATATTACGAGCCATTTAATTAATTAATTAATTAGAAATATCTGTTTCATTGAAAATGATAATTAAATGCTAAACTCGTAGGAAAATAATCCCATATGCATACAGATTCTAGCAGTTGGGAGTTTGATGTGATGATTGTGAAATACATATATATTTAGAGTAATATTTTAGCATTGAAGTTTGCATGGAAAAATAAAGTATTTTGAGTTTTGAATTCTTTTTAAAAATAGCTGGCATTTTTTTTTATCAGCTAAATTTTTGCAAGAGGTTTTAAAGCACATTGTTATATAAGCCTATTATAAATATTTATTATCTTTAAATACTAATCCTAAAAATTGATTCAAAATTTAAAAATAAATAATTTTTTTAACCATTTCGACTAACTTTTCAAATTCAAGTGTTGAAGCATTTTTATGTTCTCTAGTGACTACCCACTTGTACAAAGTAAATTAATTAACAGGTCAATCATTCCCCAATTCCCCACCTAGATGGATGAATTTTTTTCTTTTTTAAATCTGAATTTTAGGTAGGTATTATGAAATTTTTTTTAATGTATAGAAATAAATCTGTTTAAGGGAAAGATGCTGAGTGAATAAGACGTATAATTTGACTTAACAATATAGTAAATATTTTAATTAGTGATGATATTAAAATATTTTTAGCAAAATATCAAATCAAAATAGCTAAAAATTGGCACGAGACGTGCTACGCTAAGACACACATGCGCTGTTACAATTGTGAATCCATGTCAGCCCCATGGTGCACAACACTTTCCATTCGGTTCAATTCATACTATTTTTTGATATTATTTTTTTATTTTTAATTATTATAAATATATTTATATTTTAAAATTTTTCTATTTTTTAAAATTATTTTAATAATATTATTTAAATTGTATTTATTATTAAATCAATTAAGTTATATTGATTGAACCTATTAGACTATTATACCGAAAATTATTAATTGATCAATTTATTAATTAGTCCAATTTTACAAACAATATTTTCGTTTGTTCTCCTTAACAAAGACGTTTTAAGCATTGGCTGTTGATTGAGTTTTAAAATATTATTTTAATAAAATTTAGAGTTTAGAATTTTAAAGTTGCATTTATTAAAAATTTTATTATAAATAATTTGTCAATCTGAATAAAATTAATTTTATATCTAAAAAATACAGAGATATTTGACTCAAATGAAAAAACAAAAAATCCGATTGAGATTATGTTTTTTAAGAACGTGAAAATTTGGCATTGTTAATATTCAAAAATTGCGCCTTATGCGTTCCCATGAGAAATTCTCACTTGTCGGTCTTGATTCACTATATAAATATATTGATTGATGTATTTATTGAATTATGTCATGTCTTAAGTTATTTATGTCCCAAATTAGATGCTATTTAAGATTTTCTCATACTAATTAAGGTTTATGTTTATGAGATATATAAAAGACAAAACTTTAAATTTATTCTTTTTCCATTATTATTTGTAGATTTCTATAAATATATTTCACTTAAAATAAATAAGAATATGAATGATTATAAATAGAAGGTTTAAATAAGGATATATCTAAAATAAGTTAATTAATTGTTTATATAAAATTATAAAACATCAAATATTATAATGTAAGAATTTCTCTCTAAAATGACATCTAATTTGAAATAGAGATAATAAGGTTTAATTTGGCTTCTCAACTATCGTGTTAAATCTAATAATTATAAATTAACTTTATAACTTACTCCATTCATTTCACAATATCTGTTTTTTAGAGTTGCGTACTTAGATTAAGAAAAAAATTAATTAAAAATAATTTCAATTAATATTAACTAATATACTTTTAATTGTCTTCAACTTTACACTAACACTAAAAACATCTCCAACCTACTATTTATTTAACCTAACCTTTTTATTATAAAAAGTGGTTGAAGAAAATAAAACTTTAATCCACTCTCTAACTTTAAATTATAGATTAAAGAGTGAGTTTGACTCTCTATATATAGAAAATGTAATTAATATAATTAAAATTTTCATACATATCAATAATTACTATTTTGTTTTCTATTGGTTTTCTTTTTTAAAAAACTTTTTTTTCTTTCTTTTCATAATATTCAAAGATGTCTTTATGGGACAAAATAAATTAATATTAAATGCTTTTATGGGATAAAACAAAATGAAGAATGAAATATAAAAAATTCATTGGACTTAAATAAATTTATTTTCTTTTTATATTTAAAAATTCTTTAAGTTGTTTTTTATATTTGAAAATTTTTGAAAATTCTATTTATTATTCAAAATATATTATTTAATTTAAAGAGTATTATTGGAGATGTTCTAATAAAAAATATTTAATTACAAGAGAGAGAGACATTAATGTTACATTGGTAATATGATAATTATATTAAAACAATTTTTTTAAATAATAGATATTATTAAATGGATGGAATATATATATATATATATATATATAGGTGAAATAAAGAGGGGCACTGCCCCTAAAAAACAACAGAAATTTACATTCCTATTGTAACCAACTTCAACCAAATCGCAGTGCAGTAACGGGACCAAACTGGGAGCAATCAAATCATTTTTACAAATAATAGAACGAGTAAAACAAATGTGGTCAAAGATAAACATATGCTGCCTCAATGATCTTTGTTGAATTTTATTGGGGTTTTCCTGAAGTTTTTGCACACCATTGGCGCTTTCGCCGGAGGGTTTTTCAGATTTTGGTCCAACAATAGATGAGAAAGGAAGGAGAGAGTCAGTGGGGAATCTTTGACAGAAGAATGGGGATTAGGCATGCCATGTCAGCAGTCCGTTTACTGATTAACATCCAATTGAAAAAAAAAAAAAGGATTAGTGTTGTGCTTAAAATCAAAGTCCAGGTTTTTTTAAATGATAACTTGTGGTTAAGGGATAATTAATTGCATTAGCAATAAGTCCTCCACATCCCCTTGTCGGATCTATCTCTACCTCCATAGCCTCTTCTTTCTGAATGATTTCCCCCTCTAAAACCACCTCTCTCCTCTACATCTAAAGCCCACTCGCCAGAACCACCTCTACCCCCAAAACCACCCCTTTAATATCCACTTATTGGACCTGATATAATATTGTTTAATCCTCAATGAATCTTGAGGTTTCATTTGCTAGTCTCATTGTGTTTGACAAATTGAAAATAGAGTCTCATCTTTAGCTGCCGTGTTGATGATGGTGGCTGTGGTTGTGATAGATAACGTGAAGGTTTGGAAATTTTGGAGAAAATATGAGGAAATTTTTTAAGAAAATTGTCAGATATCATAAGGTGCCAAATCTACAGTAAGTCACACCTTGCTGCATATTTAACATTTTTTAAAAATTTTTTTGGATAAAATTTGATAAAATACTTATTATTTTTTATATTTAATTCTATTAAATTCTGCATCAATTTTATTTATTTATTTATAATTCTATACTGAATTTGAAGTATTGACTGTTTAAATTTCAGTACATGATTGTAGAAGATAAATAAAATTGATACAAAATTTGATTTCACTAGATATAGAAAATAATAAGCGTCTGATCAATTTTTTTGCAGAATTTTCTTCTTACATTTATATAAAATAAATGAAATGAATACATTGTGCAGAATTTTCTTCTTACATTTATATAAAATAAATGAAATGAATACAAATTTTGATAAGATCTAAATAAAAAATGATAAATATTTGATAAATTCTATCTAAAATCTACAAAGAAAACATTTAGCCAAATAGAACACAAGGCGCAATATCATTATAAATTTGGCATCTCACCTTATGTATCATTGCATTTTTTAATTAAAATAATATTTTTCTCAAATTTTTAAATTATGATATAAAGCATGCGATATTATGTAAATTTGACAATAATATATTTAATAATATAATAATATATTTTATATATTGTAATATATATTATAATAAAATAATGTATATAATAGTAAAATAATATATACACACATGTTTGACAGATCAAAATAAGGCTAATTAGAACTTTTTTTTGAGTATTTTAGAATTAATATATTTAAAAATTAATTTTAAGTCTAATTGAACTTAACATTATTAAGAGGTTAAATTAAATTTTACCCATTAAATTAATAGTCATTATCTTTAAAACTTTAAAAATTTTCATCTATTTTTTTATAAAATTTACATATATGGTATTTGTGATTGATTAATATTATTATCTTAATAAAAAATTGTGATTGATTTATATAAATCTTATATAAAAAATCAAGACCATATAAATTATTTTTCAATTATTGATTAGACATATCATTAATTGGGAGGCACCGAACGGCTATCAGTAATGTCGCTATTGGTGCTTAATTGCACAACTGCATGTGAATCTAACATCAAATCAAGAGACCATAATTGTCGGGCACGTTGCTCGACCACGAAAAGAGGGATATTTTTTGCATTAGTAATTTATTTAATATATATTTAATATTATTAGAGCTGGAAGCCATTGAAACTTTGAAAGTGAAAGAAGTTTTTAGAGCTTGCAATTAAATACTTCATCTCCAAGCACATGCAATTAATGGCTCAAGAAGAAGCTTTTTTGTTTACACTCACATCCTGAAATGAAGTTTTGTCAACCGTGGTATCCTTTTTCTTTGGCTTATAACTAGTCCCAAATATTTGACCCAAAGGCAATGCCCGCATTACATGTGATATGAGAGCATTGAAGATTTGATTTCCGAACCGATGCTATTATGTGTATCCATCATTTTTTTTTTAAATGCCAAAACTACTTTTTCTGTTTTCTTTGTTAATTATATTTATTTGGGAGAATGACTTGCTATGGTGCTGTTCAAGATATGCCAGAATTTCCTCCCACACTTTGATGTTGGATTTTTTTATGTTTATTAATTGTTCATCTTCTCCTAATGATACGTTTGTGCACATATTGATAATTCTATCCTTGTAGGATCCTATACATGTTGTATATGTAAATTGATTATTGTAGTTAGCCATCACAGTTATAGAGCCTAATGACGTAAAAATTCAAAATTTTCCATGTATTTGTAATTATAGTTAAAATTTATAAAATTTGTAAATTGTATCTTAATTTTAAAGATTAAGTTCATTTGAAAAACAAAATACTTTTTTGCTAATAGGGACTAAAAGTATTTTTTTTATTTTTCTCTCTCCAATATTTCTCTTTTTTTTTTTTTTTTTTTCTAGCTCTCCTTCTCCACCACCAAGCCTTTTTCCACCCATCTCTTTCATTCCTCTTGCTTCTTTCTATTTTTCATCATCAAATTGAAAAATGAAAATAGGAAACGATTATGTTAGGTGAGAGAAGAAGATAGGTGGAGAGAGAGAGAGGGGGTAATGAGAATGGGGGAAAGGCAATAGGTGAAGTAGAAAAGGAAAGAGGTGAAAAAGGATGAGGGTGGAGATAAGAGTTTAGTGGTAGAAAGAGAAGAGAAGAGACAAAAAAGAGCAAAAATAGAGAGAAAAAAATAATAAAAGAAAGTAGTATTTTGAAGCTATGTTATACAAAAAAAATTTAATTTAATTTTGATCAATGAGCTAATATTGCAATTAAATTTTAAAATTATAATTGCAAAATATGCACAAAATTTTGAATTTTTCAAGTCATTGAGCCTAGTTATATTATCAAATTTCTTTTATTTTTTTAAGGAGGTATTTAGTAGAATTGAAGTATAATTAATCCATAAATCAAAAATTTATAATGAGAAAACTTTATTCAAAATTTATAGTATCTAATTCCTTTCATGACTTGTTTGAAAAGCAAATGTAAAAATTATAGTTACTGAAAGTAAATATGAAAAGTAAAATATATAGTGAAAATTTCCTATATAAAGAGTTGGCAGACTCATTTGTCGCATATCGGTAAATATCATGGATAAACAAACGGCTTGCGTCTATCTGTAGATATTCTGTGGATTGATTTTTCAGACAAGAAACACTATACAACGTAAATTGCCATTTGGAGCTCATATCATAATTAGAGGCTTTAGCCAAATTAATGATCCTGTAACCATTGATAAAGTGAAATATGCAAACAAGAAATCATGCATATATGGAAATTCTTATATGTAAATATGAAAATTCTTAAATATATCTGAGTGTATAGGTTCATTTAACATATACATATATATATATATATATATATATATATATATATATATATATATATAGTTCCAATATTACTAGGACATTTAATGTCTAGTGACATAAGCAAAATGTAAAATCTTGATCCAAATATCAATTATTATTGTTCATATGAGCTACATTTATTCCCACCTTAATATAATATTGTATCGCTTGTAACCAAATCTAATACAGAAAAGTGCACCAATTTTTATGGCATCATGGATCATCAACGTAAGTAAAAGATAGGTGAGAATTAAGTTTCAAAATAAAAGGCACGCATGCATGCAAAAACACAAAAACAGATGACACATGCAATGCACATATCTTTGTTTTCTTTAGTAAAATGTAATATAGTATATAAGGTATGCGTATAGCTTTCTTTGGGATATTCTTTTGGTGAAAAAAAGGAGGATGTCATATATTACAGCTATACACCAAACGCGTGAATTAATATAATCAGTAGTAAAAGAGAGTTTTATGTATTAAATGGGAAAGACAGTTAGCAGTTGAGACAATTTAATGCTAAATCAAATAGCATTATAAAGACCCTTTTCGAGTTCGATTTATCAGCAGCGAGCTTAATCTCCTGACAATACTAAAAAATGGTACGTGGCATTGGGAGATTTGCTTTGTTATCCTTGTTTTGCGTTCATGTCTTTGTAGTGAGTGTGCTTGCGAGAGATGTGGTGAGTGTAACCAATAAAAATGATGATGTTGAGAATTTCTCAGGCATTGGAAAGCTTGGTGGTGGCTTAGGTGGAGGAGGAGTTGCAAGTGGAAGTGGTTTTGGGGGCGGAGCAGGTGGTGGTGGTGGTGGAGTTGGTGGGGGAGCCAATGGTGGATTAGGTGGCGGAGCTGGGGGTGGAGCCGGTGGTGGATTTGGTGGTGGAGCTGGTGGGGGAGCCGGTGGCGGATTCGGTGGTGGAGCCGGTGGGGGATTCGGTGGGGGAGCTGGTGGGGGAGCCGGTGGTGGTGGTGGAGCTGGTGGTGGCGGTGGGCTAGGAGGTGGAGGTGGTGCTGGTGGGGGAATTGGTGGAGGTGGTGGGCTAGGAGGTGGAGCTGGTGGTGGCGGTGGGCTAGGAGGTGGAGCTGGTGCTGGTGGAGGTGGTGGTAGTGGTGGGCTAGGAGGTGGAGGTGGTGCTGGTGGAGGTGGTGGGCTAGGAGGTGGAGCTGGTGGAGGTGTTGGTGGTGGGATTGGTAAGGGTGGTGGCTTAGGTGGTGGAATTGGAAAGGGTGGCGGCATTGGCGGTGGGATAGGTAAGGGAGGAGGCATTGGCGGTGGAATAGGTAAGGGCGGTGGCATTGGTGGTGGAATAGGAAAGGGCGGTGGTATAGGTAAAGGGGGAGGCATAGGTGGTGGTATAGGTAAAGGGGGAGGCATAGGTGGTGGGATAGGAAAGGGTGGTGGTATTGGTGGTGGCATAGGTAAGGGCGGTGGCTTAGGTGGCGGCATTGGAAAGGGTCGTGGTATTGGTGGTGGAATAGGCAAGGGTGGGGGAATTGGCAAGGGTGGTGGTTTTGGAGGAGGGATAGGCAAAGGTGGTGGTTTTGGAGGAGGGATTGGAAAAGGTGGTGGATTAGGAGGTGGAGGAGGAATTGGTGGTGGTGCTGGTGGAGGTGGTGGAGGCGTTGGAAATGGTGGTGGGTTTGGGGGTGGATCTGGTGGTGGATTTGGCAGTGGTGGGGGAGTAGGAGGGGGCGCTGGAGGTGGTTTTGGTGGCGGTGGAGGAGGAGGAGGAGGAGGAGGAGTTGGTGGTGGTGTTGGATCCGGAGGAGGTGGGAGTAGTTGAATTGGAAACCGTTAAACTTCGACGTTACATGCATGCAACATAATATTTACGAAAGCGTAATAATAGGCAGAAACTCTTAGTACATTAGTTTTTGTATACGTGAAGGATGTTCTGAAATTTGTACCGATAATAATCACCTACCTATAATTAGAATTAATACATAATGATGTCTCACTACTAGCAACTCCTGGTCTTAATTATTATTATTATTATTACTCTCTGTTTCGTATTATTTAAAGTTTAAGGATTTTGCACACTAATTAAGAATTGTGTTTAGTTAGTTTATTACATAACTAAAAAGACTATATTTTCCTTAGATTAATTACCTATGCTAAAAATATTCTTAGTACAATTCCTAACAAAAGACAATTGCTATGGGATGCCATCAATTAATAAATCAACAAAGTTCTTTTCTAAACACAATTAATGTGATTGATTCTTCTAGCACGTGGAGAAAACAACTTAAATAAGGACATAATTGATAAAAAATAATAAATATTTATAAATAATAGTAAAAAGTCGACTGTTTTGAAATAATTTTTTTTTTTTCCTAGAAGGATCAAATATTGCCGAGTATTATGGAAGAGGGAGGGAGAGTATTATTTTATTGAGAATACTCCAGTCCTTAATTGAAGCTTTTTTTAAAAAGAATTTTTATTAAAAAAAGCAGCGAAAGTCTTAGACTACACAAGCATAAGACTCCACTGGCATCATATGAAGCAGCCATTTATGGATCTCAGAAGGATAGAAGCTATAAAACAAAGTCAAGTTTGCTGATTATAGATTCACAATGATAGAATAATTATATTTGAGGAGAGAAAGATATGGTAATTATGTGGTTTGATTTACTAGAAAATTTATCGTAAAAACGCTATATAGTTTAACTTCTATAAATGGACTGCTCTTATTTAATGGGCAAAGATTAGGAAATGTAACTGGCAATAGAGTTCCTCTTCTATCACAGAAGTACTTTACCTAACCAACTTATAATGTATTTATATTATATAGATATAAAACTGTTAAATACTCAATAAAGATACATATCAAGTTATTTTCATTTTCGTTAAAAGTGATAAATGCATATAAATGCCACTCATAGGTTGATTCGCTACGGCACAATTTTAAAAAGAATTTCAACACAGCTAAGTTGAAAGAGAACTGGTTCCTACAGTTTTCGGAGCATATTCAACAACGTCGTCGCATTTTGTGATATGCTATTAAGTTTTTTTAAATGAAGTAATATATAGTTTATTTATTTTATTTTCTATATTTTTATTTAATTTTTATATTTTTTAGTTTACTTTCTGTATTTATAATTTTTTTTAACTACCAAATAGTTCTAATAATAATAGTGATTATATTAGATTACATTTGGCTTCCATTTTCCAAATACATAGTTTTATTCATTATTTATTTGTTCTTATAATATTTTTATTTATTTCTTGTATTTATCCGATCAAATTATGTATATCAATAATTTTTTTTAGACAATTAAACATGAGTTTGATAATAATAATGATTATTTTAGACTATATTTAGCTTCAGTTTTTTAAATACAATTTATTATTATTTATTCATTTTTTTATAATATCTTTACTCAGTTTTTGCTTATCTGATCAAATTCTGTACTTTAAAAAAAAATTACATAAAATTTAGGTACTATGTTACTATTCACATGAGTCGAAGACTATACCAATTTTTATTCAAGGTTGAAAATAAACTCATGTGGGTGATAGATGAATATGTAGACGAAGTTAGGGAGAGCACCAATTGCTTAAATGCATCATTTTTTTTTTTCCTTTTGATTTAATTTTGACTGAAACTTGCACTTCACTTCTCATAATTCTGCAGACTACTGAATCAAAGGGTAAGATCAAAATGCTGCACTTCATTGGCTTGGCTTGAGTTAGGGCACTGAACAAGAAGGTGGGCTCATACAAGGCATCCAACGCTCCAAACCGAGACTAATGAATTGGAAGGCAGCCCTTGATCATCACGTGCCTTTGTCTAGCTAGCTACCATGTCTTATTCGTTCTCTTACCAATGGTGCAGCGATAGTGCACTTACAACTGTGGACTATGGCTTGTACTCTACCTTTGTGAATTATGAGGTGAAGTTATTAGTTATAGATGGGACCTCTCTTCTCTTCGGTTAGTCTTTAAAATGGATTTGGCTATCGCAAGCAGACGAAGGAATGTCCCATCAAATAAGTGACATGTGGAGCAAGGAAAAGGCTACGTCCATGTTTAGTGCCATCCAATCCTGTACTAATAATTTGGAAGAACGTACTCTTCCTTCATCATTATTTACCATGCATTTGACAATTCGTCTTGCCCAGTAACAAACAAGCTTTAAAATAGTAGGTTGAGGCCTTTGAAGGAACTAATGGGTTAAGCTCAAGACTCTAGTCTGATGATGCAATTAGAGAGGAAGCAAATATTATGAGTTGTGTGACTATTAAATCGTAGGAGACTGGTGAGTAGGATGTGGTTAGGCATCACGTCAATATGTTTTCTTTTGTACATTAGTGATTTTAAAAGAATGGAAATATTTCCTATTTACCAAAAATAAAGAAAAAAGAAATTGCCCTAATAGGTTATGCGTGACACAAATAATGACCCAGCAGGGGAATTGGAAGTGGGAAGTAGTATTAGTTAAGGGTGAGCAAAACCAAACCGAAACCGAAAAATCGAATCGAACTGAGTGAATTCGGTCTATTTGATTCAGTTTTAAAGTAAATTCGGTCCGATTCGGTTTAAAAAATAAAAAAATTCAGTTTTCAGTTCGGTTCGATTTAAAATTGAGAAAACCAAATAAACCGAATAGACAGAATAAACTGAATTTGTGAGATTTTTTTTTAATTTGAATTTAAAAAACTAAAAATAAATTATTTTATATAAGATAAAAAAAGTCCAACAACCCATTGAGCCTAAAACCGAAAATCGAACTAAATCAAACCGATTTTTTTCGGCTCGATTTACTTTAATTTATCTTAAATTTTGGTTCAATTCGATTTAAATTTAAACTAAATTTAATTTATTCGATTTTTATAAATTTAGTTCGATTTGAACCGAACCAACCGAATGTTCAGTCCTAGTATTAGTCTAATGGGAGGCGCGAGAGAAACAACTACTAAGCTAACATAATTTTTTAAAATTAAAAAAGAAAGAAGGAAAAGTCTACAAGGAGGGAGATTATTAGAAAAGAGAAATTAGGAAAAGGAAAGTGTCTTTGAAGCTTTGGATTCTTGGTTGATATTGTGTAGGATGCACTGCGGGGGTTTCGATGAGTTGTGGACTCGGTCAATGCTTTTTTCTCTTGAAAGGTACTTTCTTTTTTTTTTATTCCATCTGTTACTTTTGTCCATTGTAATGGCTCTGTTTCACTTTCAACTCTAGTCAACAATTATGATCTTTTGTTTATCGGTGTTGTATGTTGTGCCCAATTTAATCTGCGTTTTGCTGGATTTTTCTGGGTTTTGAAGTTTCCCTTTTGCTGAGCTAGTAGTATGTTTATGGTCTGATTGTTTGATTATTAAATGTAGGGGAAACGTGAAAAATATGGGTGGGATTTTCATTTCAAGAATAAATTTGGATAGCTGAATTGTCAGTTGGTAATTTTGAAGAGTTGCAGCGTGTTAAATTCTAACAGAATTTCGAAAAGATGGCATTTTGTTGGTTTTTTTCTTAAATTTTATTCTCAGTTCATTGGGAAGTAATTTCTTTTCTTTGGAAGAAAAATTATTGAGCTTTACTCTTACAGACTAATTAACTGGCCAAGGTGCTTCCATTTTATTCTTCATCCAAAAAGAACGGAAGTAATATATGCATGAATGTTATGTTGTTTTAATTTTCTGAATAACTCCTTATTTGGATGTCTTGCTATTGGTGCTATTTTAGAAGAGTATCAAGTGTAATGAGACATTATGAGACTTAGAATTGGATGAAAAAGTGGGGACTTGATATTAGAGGGAAATCGTGGAAGATGATGAAGTGTATTCGTTCAGGGGAGCAGTTAAGAATCGATGACATGGCTGCTTCATCTGAGTCCTTGGCAACTCGAGACTATTCAGCGAGTGGCTATTCTTCTCCCGCTGGTGAGATAGATACAAAACGTGATAATAGCAACTTAAGGGAGCAGAGTCATCTCTTCGCGAGAGTGGTTATCTCAACTATGAGGTCAGTGGTTTTGCTTCTTTCTTTAATTTTTCGTTTTCAGTGTATGCTTTATTAGTATCTTCAAAAGTGAAATAAGAAACGAATCTCATTGCACAGTGGAAAAAAAAAAAAAAAGGAAAATTGAGTTATATTATAAGTTTCAACTCATATAGATTATGTTAACGAAGTATTATGCTACAATGTACCACATGCGGGCAGCATTTACAGATTTTTGTGTTCAAATTAATTCAAATATGGATAGCATTTTTGGGCAGTCATCCAAATAACACAAGGAATAGACGTTCCTGTCAAGCGCTAGTGTATGACACATCCTTTGCTGGTTGGGCATTAAAGATGTACTTCTTTCTGGTGCCTTCTTACTTTTTTGCACTTGTTCTTTCCCTGGATCAGCTAGTAGTCCCATACAGGATTCAATTCAGTGAATCATTTAAATGATGAAAAGTAGTGATGGCAGTGATGCCACTGTATTTTTGGTTAAATTTTATTGGAGAAGGGTTCTGTTGTTTATATGAGAAATCTGGAGAAGGGTTGTATTGGTTATATGAGAAATTCTGGTTTTCCATGTGTTATGGTTATAACACGGGAAAAGTGTTTGATTGGTTATATGAGAAATTCTGTTTTCCCATGTATGATATGTTTTTAACACCCTGCTGCAGCAATTTTCTCTTGCAGCTTGCTGGACCAGTTGTAAATACGGTTTTCTAAATAGGGCTAAGCCTGAAATTTGGATCTCATTGTTAAATTTTAAATTTATGGAATAAAGATGAAATTAAATATAGCCTTTAGAATTTCAAACCTCATTTCTATATTATTTGTTTGTTTGTCTGTTACATTGTTGCAATTGGTGACTTCATTGACTTTTAGAATGCACATCCCTAACAAGCCATGAAGCTAAGTTCATGTTTTATAGGAAGCCAGGGCATTACTGGGAAGGCTTGAGTATCAGAAAGGAAATATAGAAGCAGCACTTCATGTCTTTGAAGGAATTGACATTGCTGCTGTGACTTCCAAGATGAAAATCTCTCTTTCTGTAAGGTGCGAACAAAACCGACGCTGATCTCAGAGCGATGCTGCCCCACCCATGTCCATGCATGCCATTAGTTTGCTCCTTGAAGCTATTTTTCTCAAATCAAAATCACTGCAGGGTCTTGGAAGGTTTGTAGGTATTTTCATCATCTTTTTGCAACTTCCCATCTTTCATTACTTTATTAACTTCAGCTGGTGCTGCAGACGCCCTGCCATTTGCTGGGAGCTTTTAGTAAAATAGTATTCCCTCTGAGAAAATATGAGCCATAAAATTGACAATATTGTGGCTAACATTAGTTCCTCACGTGTTTGTGCAGAAGCTGCTCAATCATACAAAATGATTTTGGATCCTGTTGAGTCTGCACTGCCAGAAGGTCTGCCTGAAAGTCTTTCTGCAGATTGTAAACTACTAGAAATTATAAACAAAGCTGTTGAATTGCTTCTGGAGCTATGGATACTTGCTGGGACTCCTCAGGAAGCTATCTTATTTTACTGACGGGCACTTCTGTCATTGGAATCTGCAGACTGAGATCATAGCTAAGATACAAAAAGAATTTGTTGTTTTTCTTTGTATAGTGGTACTGATGCAAGCCCTCCAAATCTCCGCTCCCAGATGGAAGGATCATTTGTACCAAGAAATAATATAGAAGAGGCTATTCTTGTGTTATTCATTCTATTTAGTTTTCTTATAGAAGGATTGGATGGGACCGGACAGTCATTGATCACCTTTCTTTTGCCCTGTCTGTTTCTGGGGAACTATGGGCACTAGCCCATCAGATAGAAGAGTTGCTTCCGGGAACTCTGGACAGAAGAGAAAGAGATTGCACTTTGGCTCTCTGTTACCAAGGGGAGCGTGAGGATGTGGTGGCTTTGAATCTTTTAAGAAATTTATTGAATGAGAGGGAGAACCCAGACTGCATCCTAGAACTATTACTGGCTTCAAAAATTTGTGCAGAGAATACCATTTATGTCACTAAAGGCATGACTTATATTTCCAAAGCACTTTATGAATTGAATGAGATATGTGGCCATATGTTAGGTGTTGCGAACTGGTTACACGGTCTTTGACTGTTCAGTCAGTCTAGATCAGCTCCTTCAGATTCTGAGAGGACTTCTAAGCAGCCTGAAGGACTTGAGGCGCTTGAAACTGCTCAGAAAGTAATGAGAGAGAGATCTGCATATCATATTCATCTTAGCCTAGAAAATGCTGAGCAGAGGAAGTTGGATATTGCACTTTATCATGCAAAGCAGCTTTTGAAATTGGAGGCTGGATCTAGTGTTAGAAGCTATATCCTTTTACCTCGAATATTGTCAGTTCAAAAACTGTTTGTTGATGCGCAGACTGTAATCAATGCTGCTCTAGATCAGACTGGGAAATGGGATCAAGGAGAATTGTTACAAACCAAAGCTAAACTCCAGATTGCACAGGGCCGATTATAGAATGCTATAAAAACCTATACTTATATTCTTGCTGTTTTCCAAGTTTGAACAAAAACAGTTGGTGGTATGAAGAAGCTTCAAAAGGTATAGTTTGGTAAGCACATTAGGATATCATTGTTGTTTGAATATGCTGACAATTTGAATTTTATATGACAATGTCAAGGATGAGTTTTTGAGAAAAGAGGGAATGTTGGAGAGAACTTTTTTATTTGTTAGGTTTTAGTATTTAATTTTTTATTTATATGTGAAATGACAAAAGTGCCCTTTCATTCACATAAATATTCTTTATTAGTAATTTTAGATAAAGTTTGTTGTAAAGTTAAAATGGATTTTAGTGCTATAAGAGTTGTTCTTATAAAGGAATTTAACTCTCTGGAAATTAATGGACAGAGATGCTGTAGATTTAGCAGAACTTGCACCAAATAAAGTGCTGGGAAAAAAAATAGTATCGGTTTACCATGACCTTTACTTCATTTTTCTCTTTTTCACTCTGACTGACAAAGGAAGGGAAACCAAGATAGAAGGTTGGAAATGGAAACATGGCATGATCTACCCAAAGTATACACAAGTTTGTCTCAATGGCAGGATCCCGAGGTCTGTCTTACAAAATCTAAAGCCATTTGTCCTTATTCTGCTTCAAGATGGCACACTGCAGGTGAATATTTCATTCATACATTATTTCTGTCTGTGGATGCTCACACACCATTTCACAAAAACAACTGCCTGTGATTTTCTGGTTGAAATCAAGTTTAGCAAATGCTCCCTTGATGTTTTGAGGCACACTATACAGCGCTTTTTTTTTTTTAATTCAATTTAAGTGTCATAATTGTAAAGGCTTCCAAGATAACTGTTATGGTGAAATATTTCTACTTGATCCATTTATGTTATGATATCCAAAAACTGGTGATTTTGTTAGGTTTACCATATGAAGCGAAAGGTTTGCACCAAGAAGCTCTTAAAGCATTCAGAGCTGCATTAGATGTTGACCCTACTCATGTCCCAAGCTTGATTTGTACTGCCTGTGTGCTCTGACAGCTTGGTAGCCAATCGACGCGAATCATCAGAAGCTTTCTTTCTGATGCTCTTCTACTCGACGAAATGAACCATTCGGCATGGTATAACCTTGAGCTGCTCTACAATGGTGATGCCAGTGTATCGGCACTTGAAGCAGCAGAATGCTTCGAGGCCGCAGCTATTCTGGAAGAATCTGCACCAGTTGAACCCTTCAGATGACTCATGCATCTGCAACGCCACATGTAGTTATAAAATATTACTTCGAAAAGGTTATTCTACTATACATCCTTTTGTTTAAAATTTATGCTACCCAAGTATATCAAAAATGTAACGACACAATATATTAGTCATAGATCACAGAAAATTGAAGAGGACAAAAATTATCATGATGGTACATGTGACTTCAACATCAGAAAAGTACTAGCCACAACAAATTGAAGGCTTTGGCTTGGTGGTAACATCTGTGGACCTTGGGGGGGGGGGGGGGGGTGTGGATTGGTGTGGTCCCTCTCATTTTGTTGGGATGTTTTCCATTACAAACTCCGCTAATAAGCATAGAAGACAAAATACAGTAGATCCAAGCAAATAAGTGATGAATCATAAGCACGATTTGAAGAACTAAAATAGAGCAATCGCAAGACATATATAATTTGTGTTGAATAAAGAAAGATGACAATAAAGCCCAAATGAATAGATCTAAAATTTAAAATTCAATAATAAATTATAGATTGATAGATCAATGTTTGAAACATAAAATAAAATTTATAATAAAAGTAAAACAGTACAAAATCTAAAGCTACGATGAATCTATGATTGTTGAGAAATGTATAGACTTTCTTGTGAGGTTGTAGGACTTATTTTCCTTCTTGGAACGAGCTATTTATAGGAATTCTCTTTCATGATGCCCACACCAATAAGAAACATAGGTCACAGAATATGCTCCTAAATATTCTGATACAAGAATTACCTCACCATTATCACATCACCAACCATACTCTGCTATCATCTACTGCTTTCTTTACTCTTAGGTTGTCGCCATGCCAATTGTTGCAAACAGTCACTTTATGCGCTATTGCTTTAATCGAAATATCTATTAATGTTCTAAAAAATTTGGAGTAAATATTTAATTTATTAAATTTGATTATTGAAATTAATATTCAAACAAAATAAACATAATTGAATATATCAAATTGATATAAAATCACAGGAGGATTCAGTAAGATTGTGAATATCAGACATGATGCAAAACTGTTTCATGATTGATTTTTTGGTTCTAATTTATGGATTGTTCATTTGACTTCCCTTTCAATACCAAAAAGTTTTTCTTTTTCTGCAGTTTCTTTCACTGTGATTTTGTCATCTGTTTGCTTTTGGTGATTATGCTGTCTTTTTATTGCATGGCACTTATGTCCATTGTATCCTCTAGATCCAAGGGTGTCCTTAAATGAAATGAAACCCCCACCTGAACTCATGCACTTTGTGGAATTCTCAGACTGCATTGTCTTTGGAATTGGCAGTGGTGCTAATTCATGTTGTCAATCCAGCATTTGATTATTTTCCACTAGAGCTTGTTAGTCTTTTCATCACAGACACGCAAGTCTATTCTTAGGATGTGTTACTGATTTCAAATTATCTCCATTATGGAACAAACTGGAGGAAAATTGTAACCTTTGCTTGATGTGTCCTAAAGTTCACTTGTTTAGTTCATTAAGTATTCAGTTTTTTCCCATGTCTTGGATTGTATATTCTGTAATACGAGAAAAAGAAGATTTCATTCCATCCTATTTACTCTTATTGTAGAAGTTTCTGAGCCTACAATTAGAACAAGTTCTGGTCATTCTTAAATTCATGTTCTTTCACAGAGAAGCACATAACCGCTCATTTATATATACCAGTCTCATTGTTGGTTATTAATCTGCTGATGATTTCATTCTGCAATAGCCAACTGCTTCTTGAAAGGGTAAAAGTTCTCTCCTTTGAATAAGTTACTATTATCATTTTCAACAATCAATGCAAACCGATTGTTTCTATTTCCTTCTTTCTGCACGCTTGGCTTCAGGGGGCACTGATTTTTGGTGGACATTGAATAGATGCATCAACTGCCCCTTTTACTATAGAGGGAGAAAGGAAAAGAAGAGAAGATGAAGTTTTTAGGTTACTAATTTCTCCACTAGGAAGTTAAAGTTTTGTTTTATGGCCAAATAAGACTGATCGTGTTTCACCAATGGAAGCGGCTTGAGTCCAAAAGCAAAGTTTTGAACTCTGAATGTGAGGGCTCATCTTTTACAGGGGAAAAAAAAATTATGACAGTTCTTGATAAGCTGAGAAATGTATATTTTGCAGTTAATATACCAAAAATTATGTCTGCTATTGCAACTCACCGTCATTGTGCCAGTGGTTTGAAATTTGATACCATCTTTAGGTCATACACTTGCAACTCATCGCCTCATGCTTTACATCAGGATGAATAAAAATTCAGACCCAGACTGGTCCTGTAAATAAAATACTATTTTAGTGGTGGCATTGAAGCATGCTATATTGAAACTGATCCTCGAGTACAGCAGAAAATGGGAGACCTTCACAAATTTTTTTTTATTTGGGAATAATACTTCAGTATCATTACGAAAACAGTCTTTCTCATTCATCAGAATTTTAACAATTTCATATGTTATGTCAAAACTCCAAAAACTGATGTGCATTTCGGTAAAACTAAAAACAGAGATTAAAAGCTTCATGTGAATTCACAAAGTAAATTTTGTTCTTTGATGCTCATCCGGAAATCTCCAGTTCAACACTAGACTTACAGGATGTGCCGATGACATATTGCACAATTTAATAGAAGAATTGAACAAAACAAGGGAAGAACTCAGACCAAAAGAAAGGCAAAACTCAGAATAATTGGCAACAACTTTATTACTCTTTGCTAAGATCTATGCCAGCCTTCTTAGCAACAGCATCTAGTCCATTCTTCTCTATAGTCTTTAACACCTTGGTGGACAACCTCAGTTTGACATAGCGCTTACCAGCTTCCCACCAAATCTTCTTGTACTGCAGGTTCACAAACTGCAACTTCTTTGTTTTGTGATTTGAAAAGGAAACCTTGTTTGCCTTGTTCGCTTTCTTCCCAGTGAAGGGGCACACTCTACTTGCAAAAATGGACAAAACCAAATTACAAATTAATCAACTAAACAGTCCTGGTATAGGCCATGCTAATTTGGCATGGAGAACAGAAAGCTACATAAGCAAGGATCCGGTATCCACCATATTATAAATCAAAATGTGAAGTTCATTATATAAGCAAGGGGGTAGGGGGCAGCAAATCATGCAATTGGCAATGCCACACCTACAGAGGTATTCAAAGTTCATTTGTGAGGTAGATAGGCCAACAAAACCAATAACAAAACTCATATGCATTGGAAAATCAACCTATATAATATATCACCTTCAAAGAGGATATTTTAATTAAGTAATTGCATTCAAGTCAAGCCTATACTTAGCATTGCCAAGGCAACAGAAAGTGGAAACACTTGGAAACATAATCAA
This sequence comes from Omphalea diandra, assembly GCA_949677035.1. Classification (NCBI taxonomy): domain Eukaryota; kingdom Viridiplantae; phylum Streptophyta; class Magnoliopsida; order Malpighiales; family Euphorbiaceae; genus Omphalea; species Omphalea diandra. The sequence goes on from CATIWR010537294.1 coordinate 22,877, forward strand.
ATGCAGAAAGTTGAAAACTTTTAGTAACCCAACACAGCTTAATCCAGAAAAAGAGCAATTGAGATCCATAAAACTACTAAAAAGAAGGAAAAAAAAAAAAAAAAGGAAAGAAGAAAAAGAACACAAGGGTGATCTAATATCGAGATTTACAAGTACATAAACAATACAAACAGTACCGAAAAGAAGAGCAGAAGCAAAATAAAACCCAAGAAAAGAAGTAAAGAGACGAGAAGAGAAGATTTACGAGCAACAATAGGTTGAAGAAGAGCAGGAGTAGAAGGAGAGGCAACGGGGTTGTCGGAAATTCTAATGCCACCCAAGTGAGAAGTAACAAACCCTAACGCGTTGGTCTTTGAAGACGACAGCTTTGGAAAGTGTGGCTTGTAGAAGCATATAGATGCTGACGTTGTCGTTGCAGTTGCCATTGCCATTTGATCTTGTTCTGGTTTCAATTTGTTATCAGGAAGCAGAAAATGGGTGGATGGAAAATGCTAACTTAATACATTGTCATTTTAGGCCTCTTGCATGCTGCTGCTATTTTTATTGCATGGGCTTAGAATGGCAGCCACTACGTGGTGCCCATAGAAGATTTCGATTGAAAAAAAAATATGAGGATTGAGCTATTTAGAAGAAAAGATAGTAGGAAGCCTTCTCTGCGTGTCAGAGCCAGGTTCCGATGCCCGGCCCTGCAGGTTATGGGGCCCCCACTGCGCCACTCTGACTGTTGAGGTTTAAGCAGCTACAAAACAACTTTATCATAATTTAAACAGGCTTTGCTCATTCCTTCCTGTACTTTACGTTAAGCTTGCACCAGTAATTGATTACTATGTTAGAGTGGAAAGTGCCCAATTATCAACCATCAATTAACTCCATTTTGGAAAAAATTTACTAAAATTCCATAAATACAAAAAACTTGACAAATAAAGTTACACTAATTATTGTATACATTGTAATGTAAAAATTTTACAGAATTAGTTAATCTTCGGTTGTGGGATACAATATATAACTAATCATAAATTTGTGTGTTATGTAACATGATTATAGTAATAAATTTTAAATAAATTTAATATTTATTTTGATTAATTAATTAAATGATTAATTATCATTTTATTAAAAATTATTGTTAAGTAAATAAAATGATAAATTTATAATTTATGTATAGAGGTAGTTGTAATAAAAAATAGTCTATTAGTTGATATCTTGAATCTTATATGACATAATTTCTAGAAAAATTTATTAAATTTGAATAAAGTAATTACTAATAATCAATCAAATTAATAATAATAAATATTTTACAATAAAAAATAAAATTAGTAGACAATTACAAATTATATATACATAAGTGAGGTAATTATAATGAAAATGTATTTATTGATTTATATTTTAAATCTTATCTAACATAGTTTTACAAGAAAATTTTTTAAATTTGAACAAAATAATTTCTGACAATATATTACACTATTATTAACTTTTATATATTCAAAATTTTGAACAATAAGTGGAATTATTTTAAATCTTAGCTTCATGTTTAAAATTATTACTTTTTAAGTTTTTCTAATATTATGTTTAGAAGTTGTTGAGAATTTTTTTTAAAGATTTTTCTAATTTTTTATTCAAATATTTTTGTATATGTGATCTTAGCTTTCTATTTAGAATTTTTATTATTTAGATTTTTTAATTTCTTATTTAGAAGGTTTTTTATATGATAATTAATTTTTCGAATTTCTTATTTGGCATTTTTTGATATGACAATTTTTTATTACATAATCTAAAACAATGATATGTGACTATTTTATACACAATTATTGGACAAATGACAAACAATTGTTTAAAACTAATTTTGAGATAGAAACTAATAATATATCGATTGATAATAAAATTTAATATTTATTTTATCAAATAATTAGTTAATTCATTAAAAATAATATATAGATAATAATTAAAATTTATTATCATTTTATAATATATTATTGTTCTAATTAAAAATTTTAAGTAAATAAAATAATAAAAATTAAAATTAAAATGAGATTATTATATTGAATTTTAATAATTTATATAATTATTTTGATAAAAAAATAAGAAAATTTATTATTTTACTTTCTATTGATCATTTTTTGCTCTTTCTTTTTTAATTTTTTATTATAAAAATTAAATATTTATTATTGTGGAAGTTCTAAAAATGATTAATATGAAATAAAAATAAAAATATATTATATTGTCAATACAATCATGCGATAAATAATAAATGCTCATTTAAAATTGAATTGAATAAGAATATATATATATATATATATTCTCCTAGTTTATTGAAGATCTAGGTCCAAGCCATGGCCAAAAAACTCAACTTTCTTGATTCAAAAATCTTATGTCTAGCCCTTCTAATAACAACAAAATCAGAAAAAGACTACTTTATAATTATGAGTCAATTGCTAGAAAATAATTCTATAGATTTACATATAACATTTATAAATGTTGAGTCGGACACAAAGGATCTTGGCAATAACAATAAGAATGATTACTACAATATTTTTTCACTTGTAAAATAAAAGAAAAAGTATAAAAAACAAGATATCCTCTAAAAAGCTCATGTAAAGCAACAGACTCCTTATTTATGTCAGCAAGACCCTTGTGACTCTAACAAAAGACTCATATTATTATGAAAAAGCAAAAAAAATCTACATCGCATGCTACTCTTCAAGGAATTATAAGACTGCCATCCACTTTTTCCTATAAAAGGCAAGCTCCTCCAATTATAAAGACAAAATCTTTAGAAGTCAAAAATACATTCAAAGAAATTCATGTGTTGAGCATCCATAACTATAGCCTTTCCAATGATAATAACTTCTTTAGCCATAAAACTCTAAAACCTTAGATACAAATCTATACAAACTTGTATCCCCTATAAATTTGTAAATCATTTTATTTCAATACAAAAGTATTATTTTATATATGATTCAAGATATTTTTTTCATATAACTTTTTGAAATATGCTATGCGTTTGCCACCTGAGAGTGTGTTTGTGTGTGTGTGTGTGTATATATATATATATAACATTTTGATATTAAATTCAGTTTTAAACAAGAGATTGTCATTTTTTAGTTAATTATTTATTGGATATAAAAATTTGACATTTATCAAACTATCTATTTGATATATAATAGATTATAATTTTTAATCTAATTAAAAATAACTATAAATAGAAATAATGAATTATTAAAAGAAATTATAAAACAAATAACTAAAAATATAAAGCTAAAAAAATATTTTTTCATATATTATTTATTTAAAAATTAAATACTATTTATTTAATCACTATTTTATGTAAATATTTTTATCTTATTAATATTTTTAAATATAGTTAAAATAATATATTAAATCATAGTCATGCAAAGCGTGAATTATTAACCAATTAATTATATATATTGATTAGTGATTATTCATGTGATATGAGAACACATGTATACAATAACACTTGTTTCAGCCTACAGATACGAATTAGCCTTCAACTGATCAAAAGCCTTCAACTCTAGTGTATTAAAATTTAAGTAAACAAACACAACAAAGGGCTTATTATGATTATGGGTAAATACACTTCCAGAAAATCAAAACTGGTCGCTTATTTTCAATAATTTGAAATTCCTATCGTGATCAACCATGGGTTGAATTTTCGAATAATTGTTTCTAGAATTTCAGATAGAATCTTATTAACTAGTTAAAGAAAAGGCTTTGGAATTTTCAGAAAAACAAATGACATAAAATGAGATAGGGTGCTAACCTCATAACCAGTGTCCTAAAGAGTCAAAAATCTCATGAACATATGTAGAGTGGTATGACACTTTAGATCATTGGATTACTCAGTTAAATTCAATGAACGAGAGGTCATTATAGAATGAGGTGACGGTGTTTTACTTGATTCCAAACTGAGTACTCCAAAATCAAATATAACTCGATCTGTTAACTCGGCCCCAATACAGCTCCCAATAAAACACAAGGGATCAAAACCTATGGTTATACACGTTACCCAGATTGAATGCAATAACTAATTTTGCGGCGCAAAAGCTAACCATCCTGTCAACAAAAAGACAAGGAGATGTTTCCTCCAAGTAATGTAACATAGAGATTCAGCTGAAAGTTCCTTTTTTTTCTTGAAAACTGGCCAGTTCAGCTAAGTCAACATCGACTAAACAAGGCAATACATTGGACTAACGATCATCTAAGTTAACATCGAATAAACAAGGCAATACATTAGACTAACGAGCACCTGTAGAGAAAAGAACAGTCACAAGTTCTCTTTCAGTATTGAAATATCACTGATTCAGATCAGCCTGGCACCTAAACAATTCCAGACTGCAGCAATTCTACTTAAGTTTGGGCTTTTACAAACAGGTTCAAATTTCATTTTTTACTACAAGGCATACGGGCAAAATGTTGATATGATCAATGTTTGTGGCCCCAGAATATTCAAATCACTCGCATAGGCACACAGACATATTCGTGTCCTCCAACATCCCAGTGCACGCTTGAACCAACCAGTTCCATTGTCAATCTATTCATTAAACTTCCCAGTGCAAGCTTGAACCAACCAGTTCCATTGTCAAACCTATCATTTTGGAAACCTGGCCTGGTAAACATCCAGAGGAACATATCCCACCATCACAGCACGGTTATCAAATAACCGTCCATGCAAGCAATGTGCGGCCATTTGAGAGGCTTCTGTTCTTCTAAATTCTACAAAAACACTGCCTGGCTCAAAGATGTGGCTAAGATCACAATTTTGTTCCTTATACTCTACTTTCTGATTTGCACCTGATCCTATTATGTGCTCATCCATAAATGATCCCTGCACCTTTCCACTGACTTCCTCCAACTTCAACTCTTCTATAATTGGCAATACATCTTCCACAATTGTATCCTTCATTCGATTATTATCAATGGCCTTATCATTGGTGCAGTCCAAATCATCTTTTAAAGTCTCCTGAGTTTGTTCTAGAGACTTGAGTCCACTCTTGCCAGAGAGGTTTTCAACAGCTATACTACTATCAAATTGACCTGGTTGACATGACTCATGCTCCATGACATCACCTGCAGGTATACCATCCTCAGTGCCATTGCCTTCCGCAATTTTATGGTCTGTTTCTTTGATTGTCTCAGTTTCAGCATTTGTTTCCCTACACACTAAGTTTTGCTGCGAACCAGCAGATTTTGTTTCCTCATTGAGTCCACATGCTCTTGAAGTGGAGATGGGAGCTGTACTGTACTCAACAACATTGACAGATTTAACAGTGCCAAACCTGCAGGATAGACATATTAGCATGTATGCATAACATATTTTCAACTATCATGCAGGTAAAAGCCAAATAAAGAATGGTTACTCAAACCTTGAACACTCTAGGCGTACATCTTCCACTACTTCTTCAATTTCAGAACGAGACAATGATGGGAGAGCTTCTGGATCAAACTATATCATAATCCAAAATGGACAAGGAAAAAGAGATCATGGATCAATTACGAAATGACAAAATTCAAATCAAAGTAATGTCATATCACATACCACATTATTAAGCTTTAGAACTTGCGTAGGTTTCTTAAGAAGTGGCTTTGCATGCTCAGGGATCCCATAGAATGCTGTGTTTCCACTACTTTCCTAGCATATGTTGTTTCTTAGGTCAGTTCAAATCCATAATAAGCACAGTACATTTAACTAAAACTTAATAGAAGAGCAAGTGGACTTGGTACCAAAATAGATACATTTGGAAAAACTTGAACTGCAGTTATTATTTGCCCCCCTAACTTCATACCATTCAGACCGGCACAAGCTTTGAATGTAACTGATTGGTCGGCATACTGAGATGAAAAGAGAATTTATAAAAGTTCTTGAGGTTGGAAGATAGAAGAGTTATTATGAAGGGAAATGAAAATGAAATAATGAACATTGAATACACATTTGCAAATCAACAGCGGCACGCCACCTCTCAAAGTAAAGTTAAGAACAGAACAACTATGCTCCATTACCTCCAGAAAAGCACATGGCTCATTAAGATCATCACCATTTTCAAAATGGAATGCCTTCAAAGGTCCAAAAGCGCTTGCAATCTCCATAATCTAGAAAAATGCCCAGCCCAAAAAATTTCTTAATACTTTTAGACACTGATCAGAGCAGAGGAATTAAAACAAAGATAAATTGAACAAGAAGAGAATTTAAGGGGTTTGGAGAGAGAGGGAGAGGCGGAAGGGGTTTGATTGAAGTATAAGTATCATAGAGGCCCCTCTAGAAGTGTTTACTAAAGATCACTAGTTTTTATGTTATATTACCATTTTCGAAGAAAGAGCCTTTGAAATTCCACCAATAAAGATCTGCACCAACAACTCAAGAGATCAAAAGGGACACATGTACGATACTCTTAATACAAATTACAGCAAGTACCAATGACAGCCTCATACAAGCAGTGCAAAGTCACAAAAGAGGGGATTAATTTCATTTAATACTCAAGAAAAAGGTATAGATGAACCCCTAGTCAAAGTATATCTATACGCAGGGGGGGATCAATATTACAGATACCAGAAAGGAATATGTTAAAAGCAACGATCTTCATCAAAGTACCAAAGGCAACTAACACAAACAGACAACATTACTGCTGTGACTCTAGAACTTCTTCAATAAAAATATCAAAGATCTCAAGCTCAAATATAATCAGAATTCATAAGAGAATCCACTGCATGAATATTCGTTTAGATAAACTGGTGTTACTCCTTGGGTAAAAATAGAAGCATCTACAAAAGGAAAAAAGCACAAAGGATAAATTCCTTTGAAGACTACAACAGAAGGATGAAGGTCAAGCTCAACACAACATAAACAGGATTACTAAAAGCATCCGCAATATGCAGGTTTAATCAAATAAGATGAAGTATAGGTAACAAGTATAGAGACGCGAAAAGGCAGCAAGGAAAAGCTCCTTTCAAGGATGTAAGGATAACATAATTGCATGGTAACATGAATTTCAACCTTTAAGTCTTAAGTGCAAATCAGGTACCCTGAGGCCTAGTTTGATATAATTCTTACACAACAATTCAAATAAATTCAATTTAACAGACACATTCTAGTAGAATTCATGTGTTTGAAAAAAAAAATTTTAATAATAGAATGCACTTGAATTCTGAAGAAATTTCTACTGTTCGAAATAACTGATAAACAGAAAGAATGTGCTTTCATATTTTAAGAGGTAAATGTAAATTAAATAAGAATGTTTTTAACTTTTCATAAGAAGTTCTCACTAAAAGAATATAAAATTAGAATTCTTAAAAAATCATGCCACTTTTGGCATGATTTACATTTCTTTCAAAATGACTTATTTTAATGGAATTCTACACTTGAATGGTTTCCCAACATGAGAAGTTGCTAAATAAAATAGAATTCTTGCATTTTTTTAGCTTCCAACACTATCTAAGAGTCTGCTACTATCTTACATTTAAAAGTGGACATACTAGCATGAGCCGCAGATATGGGGACTAAGCATAAAAACCAAATCACATGCTACTTTGTGAAAATAGTTCTGCACTCAAGGACATTGGATCTCGTTATTAGGGCATACAGAATTTTAACAACATCTCTAGAGCAATAGCTTCAATTATTATGTCGTCGACTAAAACTTTTGGGCCATCTTTAGCCTTTCCACAACCTATTATTATCATTTTGGTTTTTCTTCATTTTCTTTTTCCTTTTAAATAGTTCTAGAATTATATTTACAATATCCAAGGCTGATATCAGCCAAAACTTCCCCCTAATTCTTCCATAAAGCCAACTTACCAATCTTCACTTACTAACTCAACAACAAAGCTCATCTGGCACTAGGAAGGTATAAAGTTTAGTCATGTACATAACAGTGTCAAATCAAGATGTTGAAGCTAAGGTTCATAAAATGAACTTGCATTCAGCAAATATTTTAATATTGAAAACAGTCACTGAATATTTACAATATTACACTAAAAAGAAAGAAAAATGAAATGGAGAATCCTGCTCTCAGATGATGGCAGAGAAACTCACGCAGACATAAAAATATATATATATTTAAAAGCAGAAAGTTGATGATGCATACCTTGTGAGGTGAGTCCTTCACAATATTGCTTACTGCATTGACTGCAGGCACTGATTTTTCCACATCACCAGTCTGCATGAAAATAGCAACTATCTGAAAACCTGCTACATGGATAGTAACCACAATATACCTCAGAAAATGCAAAGCAGCATAGAATGTAAAGAATAAAGCAGTAACTGAACAAAAGAAATTGCTTTCTTTTTAAAGCAGAGGCAAATGTAAGAAAGCATTATCTCCAAAAAAGTAAAATTAAAAATATTATGCAAAACACTGTAATGTATGTTAACATCAAATTTTAGGACTTTATTCAAAAAATCCAGGTTCCATGATGTAAGTGCATAATCCCTAACAATTTGAAATATATTGCAAAAGAAGGCAACAGATCATTTAGATCACAAGAAAAAAGCCATGAAATCAAGAACCAATCACCATGTCAATGTGTACCGCAAAATAAAGACCTGACATGTCATCAGCCTCATATTTTATAGAAGGGAAATGGAACACTGAAAGCTACCATAATTAGGAACTAATCTTGTTTGAAGTAATATGAATGTTAACAAACACCAGCATCCACTACAAATATGGCAGATAATAATTATTATATTAAATGCACTTATACCTAATTGCTTGGGGAAAAAATTGCAATAATTATGCCTAAAATGCACCAATAATAATTACTAAGCAAGCATCATTTCAAATTAAAGGTGGTGCTGTCACATCTACACAAATGCCTACTCAGAGGAGAAGTACAGGAAATTATCTTCTCATAAAACTATCCATACATATCTGTTCACTGTAATTTCTACGGCCTCATTATAGTTGGAAAAGAATGAAGTTTTAATGAATTGACCATTAGAACTTTTAGATGATTTCCAACCATCATGTCAGAGGCAAAGTGTTCTGGAAAAAGTAAGCTAGCATTATATTCATTGAAAACCACTAACATGTTCACATGTAAACAATCAAAAGAAAATGTCATCCTAGTGGAACTAAGAATTCCAAATTACCTCCCTCACAGTTCCAATTGTCCCTTCAATTACCCATCCAATTCCTCAGTTTTTCTCTTCTTTTTTTTTTCTAAGTAATATATATAAAATGCCAAAGAGCAAATACCTAAAATGCAAGACTCAAGACATCTGTCACACAGAAAATCACATTTGAAATGCAAACAATAATCATGAAAGTTCAAAAAAAAAAAAAGGGAAAGTCAAAATCACATGCCAATAATAACAGGAGATCATCACTGCACCATGGTGTCAAGCAAAAATGGAACAAGAAATCAAGCATAGCCTTGGGAAATTCAGCCAGTACATAATTAAAAATGCCACCAAACACCCTAAATTAAATCTCCAATACATTTTGAAAGTCAAACATTGAATGAAGAAAATACTGCACTATGTTTTATCGGAAAAAGTTACTCTTTGAGCAGAGCCTAGATCAGTGGCCAAAAACCAATGCCAGAACAAGATGCCCCATGCACATCAAACTTGCCAGTAAACCTGGATATCTTCTTATTTAGGAGACAGCTTCACCGCCATCCAGTATGTGAATTACGACATACCCAATATAAACACCCTATTTAAGAGATTCCAACATGATAGTCAGAATAAGTCTCATGTAACTAGACAAACAGAATATTCCATGTGCAATACAAAGTTTGTGAAGCCACAGCAACAGTTCCCAGTGTTAAAGTTTAAAAACAATCTGATCTGCATCCATAATTCAATCAAAATAAAACAAGCCTAGGAAAGTTAATGATGTGAAATTCTGCAAAATCTCACACTTACAAGACACTCACCCTTATCTTGAGAATTATCTAAACCATAAATACAGATTTTTACCATAAATTTCACACTTTTGAGAACATTTGATACCTTAATGAGGAAACTAGACAACAGAGTAAAGCTCTACAATGGAAGAGGATAGAGGTAATTTCATTGGAGTCGCTTGTACTCAACTTTTTACCTATATTAGTTACAAAATTTTAACTATAGTTTTACAAATGAGCAAACATCTCAGAGCAAGTCATAAAAGAGCATCGATCACATCACTAGCCGTGAACTCTAAACCACTTCCAGTAGAATACAGAATAAAAGAAGCCATCATATGAGAAATAGTAATTGATAATAGCACTGAATAAGTGAACAAATGCACACATGGAAGTATGTGTTCGCTTGTGATTATGAAAAATAATGCCAGCATTTCACACAACCTGAGTTGCTATAGAAACAGAAAATGCATAGCAGCACAAGGAGATAAACTAAAATTTCTGAACATATCTACACAGATATTAGGATGTTGACTAAGTAAAACCCCAATTTTAAAAAAGCAAAAACACAATTTACTGAGCAATACATTTTCTGGAGCAGGTCAAGTATTAGTAACCAAAACTATATAGCAGTTTTTTGTGATTTACTGAGCAATACATTTTCCAGCTAATCATATCAACAGTCATGCTTGACTAATGGGTAAAATCAGTAAATAGAAAGACAAACAAAAAAAGGAAATATCAGTGCATATTCATTGAATGATTCATAGCATTCACAGTTTGAGCTTCAAGCCTCATAAAGCACATAATGTTTCATGAATTTGCATCAGTAAGTGTAGTGCCAATGACAGGCAACATTGTATATTGACATATTACATGAGTTTTAACACGAAGGCACAGATAAGCAATTTGCTTAGTCAATATAGTGCTGATATCAGACACCATTGTACATCAACATGTTATACAAGTAATCAATCAATCAGCCTAGAAAAAGATGATTAATATATTTTCCATCACTTTACTTTCAGCTTTTTATAAAATTGTTACTTCATCAATGATATACAAGAAACAGTTGGTCATTTACATTTTTGATAACCTTGTTTACAGATGAATAACATGCACAGACGCACAACTATACTTCTTGAACAAAATTGATGATCGACAACCTTGAAGCAACCTATTCTTCCCAAAAAACTGTAAATAGTGAATATAACCTCTCTAAACCATCTAAAGATGCCAGATCCCAAGTTTATCACACAGTAAAACAATCTAGGGCTCTTGGACTCCATAGACCACAGGTACTGCATATCAAATTAATCATATCTTATCTAGACTACCATCTCAAGAGCAGAAAAGTTATGAAATTATATTTCAAGGAATCGTGTGGCAATGAAAATTACAGAACAAAAAAAATATTGGACAGATATAATATCGAGTATATCTAACAGTGATACATCATCGACACAGTAAACAAAGATAGATTATTGGCAAGCTGAAATCCATTACTATGAACCCAATATTGTCCTAAGTTGCATAAAAATGAAGAATATAAAAAAAGGTAAAAAATAAGGATAGAAATTCTTACTGCAACTTCAACAAAGTCTTTGGGACGTCTGATTTTTATTATGGAACCAGAGAAGGAGCTGCCATCTAAAGAAAGAGCTGCCAAAGCGTCCTCTGGTGTCAGAAATTCCACAAGAGCTTGGCCCTTTTCTTTGTTTATCTGCAGTTAAAACATGGTAACTAGTAAAAGACACCAAAATCCAAATTGCAACTATACACTTAATAAGAATAAGAAGAAAACAACTAAAATATTAGAAACTTACAATACAGCTGATACATGGTTGGGTTCCTCGGATATGGTTGACACCAGAAGAAATCAAAACATTGTTAAGAAATTCCATCACAGCTTTCTCAGAGGCTGAAGCAGGTATATTATCCACGTAAAGCCTCCTCATAGGACGGGTAGCTTGTGTTAGTTGAATGGAGTCAATAGAGTCATTATTATTGGTCGACAAGGTATTGAATGCAACACCCAAGGAAGGCTTGACCATAGTCAAAGCAACAGGAACGAAACTAACTGCTTCATGTATATTTGTGGATGCAGGTTGTTTAGACAATTCGAAATTAGAAGGTACTGACACAGAAATGGCACTTTCTGCTCCTTTTGGCGCAAGGTCCCATTTAGCACTTTTATTCTCTGGTGAGTGTTTAGTTGGGGAAGGGGTCTTGGCAGCAGCCTCACTTCTTCTCTTCCTTGGTGAATAGCCACCAAGCCCACTTGTGGAGCCACCATGTCTCTTACTATAGCCACTTGAACCATTGTTCATCAGTTTGCTCTTGTCAACATCATAATGCTGACGTCCTGATCTCCCTTTAAGAGACGAGGACGGCTCCCCATGATCCTTACCATGATAAGATGAGTGTTTTTGTGACCTTGGCAAGGGTGAAATAGAAGTTCTCTTTTTGTCCACATGCTCTCTACTCCTTGATCGTCTTCTTTTGAGGTTTGTTTCTTCATTGCGAGATTTTGATAATTCCTTCCTTTCCTTCCTATCCTTTCTGTCTAAATTTTCTGAATCATGCCCTTTTCTGATATCCTGATTCCTTGTGGGATACCTCTCTCTTTTTTTCTCATCAATTCCACTATGGTATTTTCTCTTGTTTTCTCTTTCAGATTTCCCCCAACTTCCATCCACATGTCTATCCCTCTCAGTTAAGTCTCTTGAATGTTTATTCAAAGCTTCATTCACAACAATATTGCTTCGCGGCTCATCTCTTTTTTTCCTGCCATCAATTTTTTCATCAGTCTTGCCTTTAGCTTTCACATCTATTTCAATTTTGGACCTCAATTTGGTTTCTGAATGCCGAATTTCCCTATCTATGCTTTTAGCTAAATAGTCATCCTTCAAGGAGATGCTTTCTTCTTTCTTTCTTGACCTTACCTTTGCCTCTTCCTCTGAAAAACGACTCAGGCCACAATTGGAAGAATCTTTACCACGCGAATCATCCTTTTTCAACCGATCAGAAACTTTTTCAGCTTTGCCATCTCCCAATACATCCTCCACAACCCCCTCTCTCTCATGCTCAAACAATTTCATTTTGTTTTTCCTTTTAGACATAGTTTCATTAAAGCTGAAAGGTCTCGTCCGTGCAGCAGTTCCTTCTTGAGGAACCTCACTATCTTTTTCATACGTACCCTTTAACCTAGTAGATCTGCTCATTTTCTTCTCCCAACACAAAACAGGCCCAATAACAAGTTCCACCACACCAAACTAATAAAGCACAGAAAACATCCAAGCAACTACGGTATTATGAAAGCATAACAAACATAACATAACAGCCAATACAATGCCCACTCTTTACATATATTACTGCACCTGGAGGATGATAAGTAAGCAGTATCATTATTAAGCGAACTAACCGAAATTCACAAAGTGTTGAACCGAATTACAAAGGAAAAACCTAATGCGACGTGAAATCAAATCAATTAAACCATAGGCTATGACATAAAGTGTGATTAAATATGAGACTGAAACAGAAAATTAATAGATATATCTCAAATTTTAGATATGATAAAAAAAATGATTTCATTCTGCTAGGGGAGAAAGCACATACAACTGCAAGAGACGGCTGGACGATAGTAGCACAACAAAGGTGCCGAAGGCAGCAGTAGCAGAGCCAAGCGGATGAGGAGAGGCGAGTCTAACTTTTTCTTGAAACGACGAGTAGAGAACGAGTTTAGACTGAAGTCTTTATATTTTAGGTTTTTCTTTCAAAACGGGAACGTACGGGCAGAGCATGAACTTTGGACATATCACCTACTGGTTCATTGCTCTATTTAAAATTTAAAAATATTTAAAAAATAATCTTCAATTTAAACTGAAATAATAATTTAAAATAATATTGATTATTAATTTTTATCTGATTAATCGAATCAATTCAAATTAATTTGTATTGATTCAAACTGTTATTCATAATCGATTTGTATAAATAATATTTATATATTTTCCAATTTTTAAACCAGACTGAATTAAAATCGGTTCAATTCAAGACAATAATTTTTCATTTTGATTTAGGACTGATTTTTTCATTTTTAAAATATTTGATTTTTATTCTAATTCTAAGTAATTTTAGATAACTGGATGAAATTACCCCTAGAAGCATTGTTTTATTATCAAATCTAATATTCTTTTATATATAGAGAGAGAGAGGACAAGCCAACGAGTTTTAAGAAATTAACAAATGATATTATCTTTTCATAATTTAAAAACTATTTTATTGATGAATAAAAAATTATTCATTAATGAGAAATTCACAATGGCATTCTCATTTCACAATTTTAAAATTATTTTATTGATGAGTAGTTATTAATAAATTATCTTAACATATGAAATTAAAAGTTTAAAATTTAATTGTCAGTTACACTATTTTACATATAAAATTATTTTAAAAAATAAAAGTACTATTAATTTATCTAATTAATAAGAAAAACTCAGATATGCTATTCTTAATAGAACTAACAAGAAAAATAAAAGAATAGCACATTAAATAAATACTTACGAAAAAATAAAAAAGAAAAATTACATATTTCAACATACTTGTGCTACAAGAGATTGATTGAACTTAAAGTTAAAGACTAGTACCACATACTAACAACTAAGCTTAAGGATTGAAAATTGATAAATATGATCACTGAGGGGCTAAGCAAAATATTAATAAGATTGTTATTAGAGAATATAATGACTGAGGACTTTATTAATGAAACTAGTTAAGAAACAATGTAAACTGAGACTTGAGAATTGAATAACTATTTGTAATTAAGAAAGTCTAAAGATTTTGAAAGCTTTTTTGATAATTGATTAAGTGTCTGCCTGTTGATTGATTTGAGTTATTGATTTTTATTTTTTATTTTTTACCAATAATAGATAGTTTGATTCCTCAACCACAAGGGGGAGAGCAGAGGGAGTGCAGTTAGTCTGTGTATGATTTTGATTGCTTGATTGATTAGTCTATGTATGTGGGTGCCTTTCTCTTGAAACTATCATCCCTATTTTATAAATACTTTATTATTTGGTGACCACTCTGCATGCTTTGTAATTAAGTTTATGTTCTGCAATAATTTCATGTGTATTATTTCTTGTTTTACTTTCAAACTACTTCTCAATTGTCAAACTTGCTCTTAATTTCACTATAATACATTTAACATATGTCAATTCCTCAAAATATCTCTTAGCTCATAGTTCAATGAATATAGGTTATAGGTGTAAAATATAATTTTGAACTCTATAGATCTGAGCTAAAATCATGAATCTTCTTGGTCTTTAAGCCATACATCTACTTAGGTTCAGGTCAAAAATATTTTGGATGTAAACAAAATTTTATACGAAAATTCATTTATTAATCGAATAAATTTTAAATTAGAATTAAACCAAATACTTTTTTTTCAAATATAATACAAATACATGCTGTCAAGGTTCAATTGATTGCAAGATAGAAGAAAATGTCTGGTTAATTAGCTGGAATGTTTATATTGCAGTATATACGTGCTGATAACGAAACAAGAATTCGAATCTATTTATTTATCGGCTGCCAATGACGTTGATTGAAAAGAAAAAAAAAAGACGTCTATCTAATTACTTAAACGTTTGTAGTACAACAAGTATGGGCTGATAAGAAATAAGAATTTTTTATTTTTCATTTTCTTTCGTTGCCTCTCTAACATAACACATAACACAAATCTATTTCTTGATTAACAACCAATGACATAGATTGAAAAAAAATATATGATGGACTGCAAATTTTAAATAAAAATTAAATTGCGAAATGATTTGAAAATAAACAATGAACATGATTACTCTAAATTTATTTTAATGGTATTGCAGCTAAAAATATTAAAAAAAAGTTTTAAAAAAATTATAGATTTTTTTTTTTTTTGTAAAAATGATGTTGAACATTTCTTTATTATTTTTTTATAAATAATTTGTAGATTCATTTTGCACGTCACTATTCTGGGCCAATCTACCTATGAATTTCTCATGACGTTCCCACCATACTCTAACCTTATTATCGATTTCAAGCTTCAATTGGGCCTCAATTGTATTTGGGTTAGATACTGTGATCCTGAGTTTTGTCATATTATTCTATTTAGTCCCCTTATTTTTTAAAATTATACTAAAACATTTTTATATTTAGATTTCGTTATACAAATATATCATTCTATTCAATTTTCCATTAAAATTCTATAAAATATCCATTATACCCTTAATCTTGCATCAAATTTTCCATTTCCACTAAAGTTTTTTATTCAAACTCATTCATCATTCAACAAATTCAATAATCAAATCTCATCTCATCTTCAATCAAAGGAAAGAATCAAAACTTCAGAATCTAGAAAATAAATCAAAACAAACCTCATAATAAAAAAAAACCTAACAATAAACCCAATGAATTCATCAATTTCATCAAAATAAACCTAGCAATGAAAAAAACCAAACCATCAAATTTCATTTCATCCAATTCACAAAATCTGAAAATAATAATCAATCTCGAAAATGGATTTTGCAAAAGCAAACCAATTCAAGGAATAAAAAATCTAAAAATAAAATCAATTTTGCAAACCAATTCGCAGAATCAATCAATTTGTAAAATCAAAAATCCAAAAATAAATTCAATCCCGAAAATTAAATATGCAAAAGCTAATAATCAAAAACCCAAAAACTTGTAAATACAAACTTCAACTTGAATCAATCTTGACTGGAATTGATGCTCGTTTTGACAAATTTCTTCAAACCTACAAAACGCCAATGAGTTTGGAACCCTAACTCATTCAACAAACAAATCGCAAAAACAAAAGAAGAAGAACTTATTCAACAAACAAGTTGCAAAAATAAAAGAAGAATAAGGTTGGAACCTTTAAACGGAACCAATAGAGATTTGAATAAACAAATCTTCAATCTTCATTACCTTAAACAACACCAACAAACTTATTCAACAATCCTAATCCACTGGTTTATCAAATAAATCCCAATTTGCACACAATCAAATTCAAGAAACCTAACTCCAACTAGATAAAAAATGATTGATTCACATACAAATCAATCAAAATGAAGAACAAATTCATAGATCAAAACTCAACAATCAATACAAATTCGACTCGACTTGAACGAGGTGGAGAACGGAATTGCCAACACGAACTTCTCTTCCTTCGCTCTCAAACACGTAATTCCACTAGAAAACTCTTGCCCATATCGATCTAGGGTTTTTGACTATCTTTTTGCCCATTACCTGCACTTCCTGTCGCTACCAATTCTTTGCATTGTTGCCCATTGATTTATGTGGAAAATCAGTGTTCGAAGAGTGTTAATTGGAAAATGAGAAGATGGGTTTTTTGAGGGATGGGTTGGTTTTTGGTTTGAGGAAAATGGTGAGTTGAAATGGGTTTTGTTTGAGCGATGCTCTATTTTTTTGAGGGATGCTAGGTTTGAGGGGACGAGATGAAAGGTATTTCTAAAATTTTAAAAAGATAAAACTTAATTTATTGACTTTTTTGGTTTTAACTGACAAAAATTGTCTTAAAAATTGACACAAGGGTTAAGTAGTTTAATGAAAACAAAAATAAAAAGATATTTTAATATAATTTTAGAAAATAAGAGACTAAATAGTATAATATGGCAAAACCTAGGGAGTCATAGATAGTATTTAACCCATTGAATTTTCGAGTCACTTAGATTAAACTTAAATTTTAACATGGAGGCTTTTCGGCTCAAATGAGTACAAATTTATTTATTTATTGGTTATGATGGGTGATGGAAGAATCCAACTAGAGCTATAAACGAATATGAGCTAAAATCTGAATGTGATATATATTCTATCAGCGAACTCATTTATAACTGTAATTTATTTAATTAGATTCAATTTTTGGTCCCTATTAACTTAAAATGATTATTTTGTTATTAGAATTCAACAATATAATTACTAGGGTTGCACTTAGTTCAATTTGAAAAATTTAAAAATAAAATCATTAGCCAAATCATATATAACAATTTGTATACAAATTAAATTAAATTAAACCATGCAAATATTATAATTTAGTCAAGTCGTACATTTCTAATATGACTTAGATCAATTGATTTATGTAGTTTGAGTTTATAGTTGATAATATACTAGCTAGAATGAGCTAGGCCCAATATAAATATCTAAAAGTTCAGCTCGATTTAGATCAAATTGATATATTTATTTTGGATGTCTCTTTGCATGAGACTCTTAACTCCTATTTATCATCTCAATAAATTCAATAAAAGGATATTACTAAGGGTGCACATTACTTAGTGGAAAATTAAAAAAATTGACTAAATTGAACTGATTTGATCAATTTGATTCGATTTAAATGTATTTCGGTTCAATTTAGCTGTTTTTTAAAAAAATTTGGTTAATTTGATTTGGTTTGATTTCTAGATAAATTTTTTTCTTAAACTAAAATCAATTTAAAATTAAATCAAAATAAGTTAAACTTATATTAAATCAAACTAAGATAATTGAATCTTATTTAAAATCCATTATTTATATTAAAATATATTAACTCTATTAAAATCTATTATTATATTAAAATATCTTAAAATATATTATAAGAATTGTTATTTATATTAAATATCATAAGAATTATTATTTATATTAACAAATATTTTAAAAATTATTTTTTTAGAAAAATTTATTTAAATTGAATTGAACTGTAGCTAAATGAAACCAAATTGATTTAGTTCAATTTTATTTGTAATTTTATTCAGTTTGATTTGGTTTATATCTTTTTAAGATTGAATTTTTTAGTTTCTATCAATTTGATTCGGTTAAATTCGATTTAAACTAAATGTCCACCCCTAGATATTACTATCTAACTAAGGTGAGTTCATCTATTCCTAATGAAACAAGGGCATACTCAGCCACTTATAAAAAAGGATTTCTCCCAAATACATGATCCATCTTACTTTTGATATATTCTTTCCACAACCTTCAAATCTCCTCGCTAACTTATGTAAATATTTTAATTATAGGATCTTGTACATAATTATAGAACACCAAAATTAATTTACTGAACGGAAACAAATTTGCGTACCTGTCTCTGCGTTGAATCCCAAATTATTTTGAGTCATAATCCCGATTGCTAAAATAAAAACACTTGAAAAATTCGTCAGAACAGTTGTAAACGGAAAGCTAGATCTTTCTCTCCTTGACCTTCTCGAAGACGACTACAATGGGCGTAACAACTAGGGTTTTCTGTTATGAAGGCAGGAGAGGGGACCTAGCCTATTTATAATAATTTTAACAGGCCCACCCATCACAGGCCCATGTTAAAATAGGCCTACACTGACCGTCTTCCATATCAGCCCACAAAAGATGTCACAAGCCCATAACTCCATTGATCACATTTTAATTGGGTTTACCCACAATCAATAAACTATATCATTCAGTTCGTTTTAATAAATAATTAAAACGAAC